>JABFOX010002865.1:0-10947 GCA_022817665.1 Axea sp. ZL-2020
ATATATAATTAATAATTTTTAATAACTTTCTTCCCAAAAAATAATAAAAATGAAAAAAATTTTTAAATTTTTTTTAAGTTTAATGTTCATTTTTGTATAAATACAAATAAAGTTAGTTTCAATTTAATGCTTGTGGAATTTAAAATGACATGGAATTTTTTTTTTTATTCTATTTCTGATTTTTTTATAAACATATTTTTTTTTTTTTTTTTATATATATATAAATTTGAGCAATAACATTCATTTAAAAATGTAAAACAAGTTGTAATATTTTTGGACGATGGGTCAAGTTTGCAACACTTTTAATATATTACAATTCGTGATTGTTATGTTTTTATTTTTTCGAATTACAAAAACGCCTTTGATCAATCATTTAAATTTCTAGATTGAAAACAGATTATCCAACATGAGGTTTTCTGCGAAAACAGTTAGAAAAATTTCGAACGTTTTTAAATCTGAAATGGAGAAAGGAATACACCAGCAGCCATCTTCTCTTCAAATGGAAAACACATATATTCCAGAACTTCCTGATGGTACAGGTAAAGAAGATAAAATGTTTTATAATAAACTGGATGCAAATAAAATAATGAAACCTAAATAATATTGAACTAACAAACTTTAGAGAAGGGGATGTTTCTGGCATTGGATCTTGGTGGGACCAATTTCCGGGTAATATTATTAGAACTCGCTAATGGACAAGTCGTACGGGAAGACGTAAAGAAGTATCACATTGGGTGCGAACTCAGAATCGGTTCAGGAATTCCACTCTTCGATTATATCGCTGAATGTGTGAGCGATTTCGTCATCAACGCAGGTCTTCAAGACATAGAGCTTCCTCTTGGTAAATTAAAATCGATCACGATGTGTTTGCATCATTTGTTATTGTAGTCGGAGTCACATGATGTCATTATTTTGGCCAAATTTCTTGTAGGGTCTGCTTATTCCATTAATCATAATTGATATAAATTTGACTTATAATTAGAACAATCAAAGCGTTTAACAACGGTACCGAGTTGTATCAGTTCGGTGAAAATTGTTAAATTAGTACTTATTGTAATGCTTAAATGCTTTCACAGTCGTTCGGTACTTAGTTTAAACCAGACGTAATTTGTTTAATATACAATTTTTTATCAACTGGTTTTAGGTTTCACCTTTTCGTTCCCCATGGTTCAACATTCCTTAGATGTTGGTCAGTTAGTAACTTGGACAAAAAGTTTCAACTGTCCTGATGTTGTTGGGGAAAATGTTATACAGTTACTGCGAAATGCTCTTGATAAAAGAGGTGACACAAAAGTTAAAGTCTTAGCAATATTGAATGATACCACAGGAACTCTTGTACAAGGTGCTACGCAAGATCACAAAACGGCTATTGGTCTTATTTTGGGAACCGGTAGCAACGCTTGTTACATGGAACGAGCTGACAGAGTAGATCATTGGGAAGTTGAAAGGCATGGAGAGAAACAAGTTAGCGTTTTATATTTTTTTTTGGTGATATTTTACATTGATTACATTTGAAATCTCCACAATTCTTGTATACATATTTGCAGCATAAAATTATCTATTTAAAGAACCATGACATAAGTCTTGTTTTGAAATTACATTTTAATTATACATTAATCAAAAGTTATAAGTTTTAGTTATCATTCATCGTCATTAAATTAAGAGAGAGAACACGAAAGATCTAAAAATACGTTATTTCTTAATTCAGTGACAGTAAACTGATTTCAAAACTCTTATAATAAATAAAGAAATAAATCTTGCTGCTAAAAATTTTAAATGTATTCTCTACTACTAAAATGTAAAAATATGATTCACACATATGATCCGTTCTCATGCCTGATAGATTGCAAATCAAGTTCATAGATTTGCAATCTATCCTGCAAAGATTTATTCACCCTGGCATCTGTCAACTTATAATTCAACACAACATTTACAATGTTTAATAAACACTGTTGTAACCTTTTAGGTAATCATTGATATCGAGTGGGGTGCTTTTGGTGATAATGGTGTTCTTGACTTCATTAAAACAGAATTCGATCGGGAAAATGATGCTAATTCACTTATACGTAATTCATTTACGTAAGTATACACTTCTTTTCAAATAAAGTAAAATGTTCTAATATGTTCAGAAAACATGCATTTTAAAGAATACATGCTTACACTATACTTTGTTTTATTCATTTAATTCTAAATCTTAATATATTTGATAAACGAATGTTTTGAATAACAGAATAACATTTAATAGAATAACAGAATAATTATTTCACTATACATATTGAAATCCATGTATAAAACATTCACATTTACAAGTATTTATATATAAAAATAATTATGTTTTTATTTAAATAAATTATATTATAAATAAAATGTATAACGAAATGTTATGAAATACATTTTTAATAAGTATATAAACATTGTATGACTCTTTAAATTTATCTTTAATATTAATAAGCTTTCTAATGCATTTTTCCAATGCCAAACATTTTTACTGATTTTTATATTTTAAGTGTTGCAAGTTCTATATTTTGAAACGCATAACTGTAGAAAAATAATTTTTATTTTTTAAATGTTTATTAATATATACTAATTAAACTAATTAATATTTAATTATTAAATAAATTATTTTCATACGCGTACTAACTGATAATTCATTATTACGTAAAACGTAAATTAAAATAATAAAGTGTCTTAAGCCTCGTCTATACTAATATTGATTTAAGAAAAATAACCATTTTTAACAAACAATAATAAAATTTTTCTTTTAAATAATTGTACTACATATGGTAACTTTTTAATTAAAGCAAATATCATTGTTTAGCATTGTTGATGCTTATTTTTCTAGATGCTTTCACTATTATTTTATCTACATTTTTCAACTTAAAGTTAACTTACTATTAAATGCCATTAATTGTTTCTAATTTGTTACAGATTTGAAAAATATATTGGAGGTAAATATCTTGGTGAAATAGTTCGTTGTATATTAGCTAGGTTAACAAAAGAAGGGCTATTATTTAGGGGAAATACATCCGGACTTCTATTGCAACCAGGAAATTTGACTACAGATCTTGTATCTCATATCGAACAGTAAGTGCATGTGAATGTGTACCCATATATAAATGTCACAACATTTATATAAAATTTGTCAAATTTGTTTTCTATAACTCTGATCAAATTATTCGTGTAAAAAATAAATAAATAATTCAGTCAATTTAATCAATACAGACTTTCTTTTTCATTTTCTTGTTAATTTAAACATTAACTTTTAATATAGTTTTTATTTAAAATTATTAAATAAAAAACTGTCATGAAATCCAAAAACATTTAAATTTAAAACATAGATAGCAGAAGTAAAATGTATTTTCATTAAAAATAAAATGTTATCTAAATTGAAATTATAACTTAAAAGTAGGTTTTTAATTTAAAACAAATTTTCAATTTGTTTTTGATAAATAAAAATTGTTTGTTTATAACTGTTATAAATAATAAATAGTTTATCTAAAATATTAGTTAGATGTTATTTTACATTAATCCAATTAATTATTGCTCAATGAAAGACGAATATAGTTTGTCAAAATGCCTTTTTGGAATATTCAGCATTTTCAAATTTAATACGAATGTTAAACATAATAAATCAACTTATTAAATTGAACAACAGGGATTCTGTTGACGGTGGTCGAAATAACACGAAAGAAGTACTTGCTAAATTTGGAATTGTACCTGATGAAGATGACATCAATATTGTTCAATATGTCTGTGAAGTTGCTTCTAATCGAGCTGCACTTTTGGTCTCAATTTGTAAGTCAATATATTTTATTTCGTTTTTCATGTAATGTAGTTTTTACCAATTTATCATCAAGACTTGATACTATTTTAAAGAAAAGTTTAAAAAACTTTCTTGAATATAAAATACTGCTTTTGATTCAAAACAGTTTTTTAACGACATTATTTATTATCTCTATTTTAAAGTGTACATTTTAATAGATCATTGCTGGAAAAATAGTTTCACTGTTTGAATTTAAATTTCAAGAAATTATATTTTTCACCTTTATGTTTCATATTTTATATTTGGCAATGGGACTTACTGTTTGTTTTGTATATTCGAAGTAAAAATATTACAATTAATTATTATATTTATTTCTTTAACAAAATGTTTGTATTAAAATATATTAATTTATTCGTGACTCGATAAGTATTCTGTGAATCTGATGAGACTCTAACTAGTTAATTTATTATTATCTAATTATGCAAAGTCAAATTCTGGTGAGGCAACACTGACCGTTCATGTTTTAATTATCAGAAAATAAGGAAGTTTAATAGAATTCTCCTTAGGCTATCAAATGCAAATTATACAACATTATGATTTGTATCATTCTTATCGAGGTATAATCTTTACCAGGCCTATTTAAAGAATCTTTTTTTAAATAACGTGTCAAATATTTATAATCTCACCTTCATATAATCAAGTAACTCAGGTCTGCAAAGTCGGAGTTTCATTATATGCCACAAAAATGTTACACACGAGTACATTTTATGTTGTTTCGTCAGTTAAAATAAGAAAAATAAACCATTTTATATATTCTAAATATTCTCTAAGTATATTAATAATAATTTTTAATAATTGATGTAAAATAATTAGTCTTGTTTAACCATTTCATTTTTATGTATTTTATTATTCATTCCATTTCGATATTTTTTGGTCCTCTTCAGATGTATAAATATATTCAAATTATGTATTAATCGTATCAATACCAATTTATTAGAGAAATACATTTGAACTCAAAGTATGGTATTATAAGCTTAACGTATTTTAAACCTGTAATTAAATTTGTACGTATAAATTTAACTTGCAAAAGTTTTATAAAAAATGTTTTATGTATTAAAAATTATAGATCTGAAAAGAATCAAATAAGTCGAAACATTATGAATAAGAAAATAGACAGAAATAAAGTGGTTTAACAAGACTAATTATTTGACAAAAATTAGTCAATAGAATAATTTATTTTACAATTAACGTCAGTATCAATTTATTAATTGTATTATTACATCAAATCGTTTAACGACCAATTAAGCTGACATTTTATAATTTATAAATAAATTACTAATTTTATTTTTCAAAAACTCATTTATTAACATTTCAACCCTATAGTGTGGATCCTTATTAAAATACTGTAAAAATACAAAAAGAAGAATATATATATAGAGGAATAAATATAACGTATATAGTCCGCCGTGAAAAATTGTAAAATATAAATTTTCTCGAATATATATTTGTCTTGAATACTGAAGAATCCGTTGTAAAAAGCAAAATTAATTTTTTTCTTATTAAAACTTTAAATTAAAAGAAGATTGAACTTATTCATATATCAGAACTTCAAATGTGTCATAACTGTGTGTATTTGTTGTTTCTTAAATTTAATTTGTAAAACCGTCAATTTTTATTCGTAAAGTACAATGTATGCATAGTCATAGTATTGCAGAAACTACAATTTTTAAATCATGTATGTTGTTTATATTAATAGGTCAATAATGTTTCAATTTTTTTATCTATTTAGATATATATTGCACGTGTGACATTTTTATATCTGTAATATTATTTCATTTCAAATTGTCTAGTCGAATAGTCAAATACTCAGACTTGTGTGTGATAACTTTTATTATGCTGCATCCTTGTTTTTTTGAAATCAATTTAAATTATATACTTGCTGATATTTATTTAATATGCTATATCCTATGTGCTAGACATATAGTACATATACTATTAAGGTTAAACGTACGTGTAATGTGCATATAATATTCTGGTATTTTTCGCGAAGTTGAAAATTAAATAAATATATAGAAATATTTAATCTAAATATTAGAATTCCATTTAATAGATATATTTAAGTCATATAAGTAATAATTCAATGATTAATATACAAGTCAAATGCATAAAAATGACTAAAGTACAACTTTAATGAGTTGTATGAAAAGTTTGGACAGTGTTACGTCTTTATCGCAATTGTTAATAATATGGATAATAATGATTATAATCAATAATTCAATAAATTAAAGACGAATTATTCATGATAGAGACTTTAAAAGACGAGTTAAAATTAATTAAATTGAACCCATTTCCTTTCGACTCTGATTAAAGGTTCGGACATTTGTTGACTACAAGGTTTTCAAAATAATATATGTGCTTAATAATTTATTTATTTTATTTAATTATATTTGTTAATATATGTATATATATTTCAAAATGACTCAGTATTTATTTTTAATTGTGAATTACAATTATTTATTATACTTAATAAATACTAATTTTTATTAATAACTACTGTTTGTTGAATTATATTAATTAATTGTATTTTATTGTCCACTTGGATATTATATATTGTATATTATTCATTTTTTAATTCTTCTACCTTAGTGTGTGCTAGTCTTTATTGTCTTAGGGCCACGGTCTTCTTTTAAGGAAAAAAGAAAAGAAAATTCTTTACGCGAGAAAAAACGATTTGGCAAACGTTGCCATATCATAACAATAGTAAAATATTCCGAGAAATACAATTTTTAACAAAAAATAAAAAAAATACATGTTGAATATTTTTAAAAAAAGATATAGGAAAATATGTTTTTATTTTCAGAAAACATGATCTAATTGCTATGAACTAATAATTATTTTACACATTTCTTATTTTTTCATATAAATCTTTTTTATTGAAATTTCGTCCATTAAGATTGGAATTCATTAAAGCTACAACTTTGTAAAAATTAAGACTTTATTGTGCAAGAATGGTAACAGATAGGTCATTCAAAGTATTGTTTATTCCTAGCCACTACTTTTTCCCATCTATCTGGTAACATTAGAATTCCGTGTTGAAAGAAAGACTAATTTTTAGAAGCGATTTAAAAATTAAAAGTATTGCTCAGACAGATCAAAAGTAATTGATTCAAATAAATGATAGTTGGAATGAGCAATTTCTGAAGAATACCGTGATTGTGAAAAGATATCCAGTTTGAGTGTATTTAAGTACTTTTTTACTCATACTGCAACATGTGATCGAACATTGTCATGTTGCAAAAGCACTTTGTCGTATCTGTGTTCATGTTTCGGCTGTTTCTTTAATGCTTGGCTCAAACTTATCAATAAACGTCGGTAACGATTCTCTGTGATGGTTTTGTTCGGTTTTAGCAGATCATAATACACTACACCCAGCTCATTCCACCAAATACACAGTATGATCTTTGATCTATGAATAATTTGGTCACACCGCTGATGTTGACACATGGTCAGACATAATCCACGATTTCTCACGCATCCTAAAAATGTTCAAACTGTCATAACTTAGTCAAACTACAACGTAGTGACTTCTTCTTTTCTTTAATTCAAGATCAAAGATCCTTACATTTGTTTTTCATTTCCTCCAATATTTCTAGGTGGCTTCACATAAAATCGAAGTCCGTTATTTAACAGAAAAATTATATAAATTTGCAATTCACAGTATAGTGAATGCTAAGCTCAGCCATGAATCAACTTCAACGGCCAAGCAGAATATTCACGGCAAGAATCTAATGCTGCGCATCTGGTGAGATCAGGATGGAGTGATTTACCATGAGCTACTCCAGCCTAATGAAACTATCACCGAGGAATGTTATCTATAACAATTGATGTAACTGAACTGAGCATTAAAGATTAAATATTCGCGTAAAAAAGAGCCGCCATCCACAGATTCTATCCTTTCCTATTTTTTTCAATCTCCGTGTGTATTGGCGAGCCGCCACCCACTGGAATTACCTTTCCATATAACACAGTACTTAGTCCCGCATTTTCCCACCACCTTGTGGTTTAGCCGAGCTGTCTCACACAAGATTCTATCTCCAAACCTATCCATAAAATCATTTTCGTAAAAAGAGACAAAAATCGCGCTAGCTGAATGTTTGCGAGTGAATTGTAAGTGTGCCATCAACAAGATTTCTGAACCAGTCCATTTTGCTGCGTTGTTATCTACAAATATATGCCTTAATTTTAAGTTAATATATATTTATGTAAATATAATTGTCTCCGTTCAAACAATTTTCCAATTTTACCAAGATCGCTAACTAAAAAATGATAACAGGACATACGTACGTACAAAAACATTTAAGGTACAAAAAAGCGAAATGACAATAAAATCAGTTTATTGTGTGAATCAAAATTGAAACAAAGAAACAATTTGACTGCATTATTTTGAATTTTGCAACATTAAATGAATTGAATAAGGTACGTTGAATCTAGACTGACGATTGTTCGTAATTTGAATGTATAATAATGGTATATTCGAAATAACTGTATTTTTTCAAATAAAACGTTTATCGTACAAATCAATTCCTTCATCCAATACAAACAAAATAAAAATACAATATATTTTTCAGATATTGTTTCAAAATTGGTAAAATGCATGTTAAATTATGTAAGATAATGTTAGACCGGTAATTTTGTCGGAACGTAAGTAAATGCGTAGCAATTAACAGCAATAAGAACAAAAAAAAAAAAAATAATAAAATGAGCTATTAGGCCCTTTCAAACAGCGAGGAATTCAATGCTTTTGCAGTATCGCTTACGTACACAATCAACACAAATAATCACATAGTCTGCGCAAGATATAATAACTTATAATTAAGTATGATAATTATACAAAGTATCTGAGTGGAGTTTAAATTGTGATCTTCCTACATAAATTATTTCATATTAGTTATTTAAATTATATCAACATTAATGTACAAAAAAGCATATTATTTTCTACAGTCGTAAAATAATTTATATTAAAACACACAAATAAATAGATTTTATCAGTCTTCTTCTTCATATCTGAGTCGAGTGTTTTAATAAGATTTCAATAGCCAATTTTTAATTTAAAATAGTATTTTTATTTAAAAAGCAATTTCAAAGAAATGTTATATATGTCTTGTTAAAATATAAATTATTCCAAATTATTAATATCCTAATTAAAAACAATAGATTTACTTCATTTATCTATTCAGTGTTCAATATAAATTCGAATTTGAAAATAATTGAAAAATGTCAAAGGAATCTTTTTGCAGTAAAATTAATCGTTGTAATATGTATTAATAATATCTTCTAAATTCAAGTAAATATAAAAATTATTTAATTTTAAAATGATTCTCCTTAATTTAAAGTGATATTTCCAAAAGTAAAGATATGCAGGAAGTTTTAAACCTAAGTGTCATTTTTTGATATTAAGTGTTTAAAGTTCTCACTTGTGTGCAATTACAAGTGATTTATCGTGGATTAAACAAATATAAATCATATTCCTAATGGAAATCAAATCGGACTTCCCTTAACAGAGTTAAAGTAAGCCATGTCTTTGACTGGAGAAAACTAAAGAAAAACACATTAAATGATTTGTTCTATCATAACCATATCAAGACAATTTCAAGAAAATCAAGAATGGATTTGTAATCAAATTTTGATCAGGTGACCAGATTTAGACTTACATTTACGTTGAATGTTCAGCATCGTAATGATGCTAATCGAGGATCCCCACGTACGGGATGATCAAAGTTTCTTGACAAAGTCGTGAACTGCTTCACTTTGAGGGCCATTTTTCATAGAGAAAACATGTTATATTATGTTCATTAAGATATTATTTATATGCACTTTAGAAAATGGTAATCATCATTACACTGGTATTTAAAGTCTAATTTATGTCGTTTTCGTACAATGAATTTGAAAGTAAACGTCCGAAATGATTATTTATTCGTTAATAAGAATCACATAAAATAATGACACTAAAAAAATATCTAACAAAATACATATGCAGTATCAACCGAACATTTGTTTGAATTATGGTTTATTAATTATTTGTTTCAAGGTAACAATGCACGTAAATTTAAAATGTATCAACAGATTAGTCGTCATGTCAGAAATACACATGATACGACAAATGCATAAGCACTAAACAGCAAAAGCCAAAACTCGAAGCAAAGTCTGTATGTGACATCCGAGTTTATAAATAGTTAAAATGCACTAGGATACACTCGTTTGGGTTTTCTTCTGTTTTCCCTTGTTTCTGTTCCGAGAGCTTTTTGCGGAATTAAATGCGCCAGTGCGGAAACAAATTGTCTGTCAAGCGCATCTAACCTCTTTATTCAAGTCGCGTACATACGTGGATTATTCTTCTAACGTGGCTTGATTCACTAATTCTTAGAAATGCATCTTGTATTTTTGTAACACTAACACCCCATTACATATATCGAAACTTAAATGATGCTCGAAAATTACGCCATTCAAGAAGCATTATGCGGATTCTCGTTTTTCGTCACAATCTGTCAAAATAAAGTCAATAAATTCAACTTCATATTCGTTTTTTTTTTCCATCAGAATTTTACGTGTTCTATTCATTTTGTAATCGAGAATTATTAAACGATACAATTAATTAAATTCTAAAATCACATATGTTCGTTGATCATAAACTGATTAGTTTCATTTGTTATCTAATATTCATATAAAATATCTCTTTAATAAAATAAGAGATATTATCTTTTATTAATAATTTATATTTGATGTACATTTTATTTATAATTTTATATGATTTAAACTAAAAAATGCAAAAATACAAAAATATAATACAAAGCAAAACAAAATTGGTAAAATTATATTACAAAAAAATTAAATTTCGTTGATACCAGGTCAATACTGGGTCATTTTTTACGTGGGTATTAGTTTTGCCCTGTCTACACTCAGCAAACCAACAGTAATTGAGTGTTTTCTGAGGAAAACATTTCTCTTAACACTTTTCTAGCTTTTTCTAAGTTTGAATGATATTTTTTCCCAAATTGTGTTTAACACTAGAACGGCCGAGGCAGTCAAATTGACGGTTTTTTTTCCACAATCGCTCACCATTATAGTACGGACGTAAATAAAAAAAAATGCTTTGGTGACTTTTCATCATTTTTGGTGTACACTCA
>JABFOX010002866.1:0-10945 GCA_022817665.1 Axea sp. ZL-2020
ATTTAGAAAAAATAAAAGTAAAAAATTTTTAATTTTAAAGTCAAAACAATGAAAAAAGAAAAACCCGAAGAAAATTGTATTTTTAAAAAAAACAAAATAAAAAATTTCTAGGAGGTTACAAAAAAAAAAAAAAAAAAAACAAACAAAAAAAAAAACAAAACAGAACAAAACAAACAAACAAAATTATTCAAAAATACAGTTTCTTTCAGAAATTTACTTCTTATAATCTCTAATGGCATTATATGCCCAAATAAGTGAAACACGTAAATTGCTTATTTGCTTTAAATTACAAGTTTTTTTATTGAAATTGAATCACAGAATTTATGCAAATGTTTTTTTTTATATTGCATCATATTGATAAATTTTGAAACGCAGATAATTACAGTCCAATGTATTAGGAATATTGCTTCAATACCGTATATAATTTGTTTGAAATATTCATGTGTAATTTATCATCTAACTTTTCCATTAACTGTGTGATTGTATTAAAAATTTGATTAATATTGAAGTAATACAGTAAATTTACTAAATAAAAATATAATATTGCACAATAATATTACATAAATCTTAATAAAATAGTATCACGTTGTAATTGCAGCATTCGCGCAATACTAATGTGACTTGTTTCTAATACAAATTTAACGTTTAATGTTTGTTTCAAAGCAGCTTTTCAGAAACATCTTTTGCATCAGACCGTACGGTGGGTGATTCAATCACAATGATAACGGGGTTCAATACTCAGTTGATTTGTTATATAAAAATATTTTTATTGATAATGTTTGAATACATCCGTCATTCGAATATTAGAAAGCCGTTGTTTTTTAAGAATGTAAGTTTCAACGAATTTTAGTAAAAAATGTATATGAGAGTTTGAACTTTTCAAAATCACTGAACAATTTTTAGACGCGTTCAGTTTTTCGAACAAATTAAGAGAAAGTTCTCATTAAGTTAAGAAAAAAAATCTTGGACAATCAATAACAAAAGTATCTTGGATATTTGATGGAAAAATGTTTTGTATTTATGATAAATTTATGAATAAAAATAAAATAATGATTAACAACTGAAACACCAGATTTTTTCATATAAAATAATAAAAGTATATTAAATGTTGTCCGTACTAAATGATCTTCCTGAATTTATCGGACACGTAAATATACATTTTACTGTGTGTGATAAAATAATTTGAAATTATAACGCACGAACTGCAATTATTCTGTCTCAGTCTCTGAAGTAAGAATAACTGTAGTTCTTGTGACAACCAAGTTAAAAACCATCGATTCATCAACGAGTCGTTAGCGAGTCGCTGAAGAATCGTTAGTGATTCGTTAGCGTCGCATTGCCGAATCCAAATTTGTCTTTTACGAGTCTTTTCTCGAATTGTTGGTGAATCGTTAAAGTCGTCAAACGTCATGTTTGTTATTCTGTCAATATCTTATCGATGGCCAGTAGTTTTCTATTTAACGAACACATTGAAATACATTTGAATAATATCCAAACGGGTGCAATAAAATAAGTGTAAAATGTAAAATTAAGAAAATGTTGCAAATATAGCGGTGTTTGGAAAAATTGTCGAATTCCAATTAGCGATTACTTTTGCGATTATGAATGAAACAATTCATTTATTTTTTAATGAATAAAACTGTTTTGTACGTTTTATTATATATTTAAATATATATATTTAAATTAAGATTGATTTTTTCGTCTTTTGAATAAACGACTTTGAATAAATTGAGACAGAAATAATTGTGCGAAAAGTAACATTCATTTATTGAACTGTTGCTTCACTAGTTTAAAAATGTGTACTCTTGACATTTGATAAGAAATAGTTTTTGATGACTAATGTTATTAGTTGTTTGCATGTCTGTTAAGCATGTTTTTAAAAATTAGTAACACAATAGTTCAAACCTCTATGAACGGATTTTTTCGAATTTTTATTAATCTTTTTGACTGTTTGTTAATCACTATTTTTATTTCGTTTTCGTAATCAAAGATAATTTTAAATATATTCTGTACTTATTACTACTTAAATCAAAATGAAGTTCAGAATTAATACATTTGTCAATTATAATAAAGCATTAAAATTAATATTCAATTAATAAAAAGTTTGCTAAGTTTCTATAACTCGTGAAAAAAGAGTAACCAAACATACGGCACGTTTTCGTTAATCACAGTTCCGCAATTTTTTATGTATTTCAATTATGAACGCAGCTGCACTTATAGTAACATAATGCTCGTTATAAATATGTTCAAAGAATTATTTTGCTAAAATAAATTGCCCGTTTCTTAATTTGGCAAATATTCCAGTATTTAATATTATTATAAAAATATTTAAACTTGATATTGTTTAAAAATACTTAGAATATACAATCTGCGTGAAGGTGATGTACTTTAATAAATTAAATATCAATTTTAAGTAGATTGAACGGTAAACTCATAAAAGCGTGATAGAACCAAAATAAAACTTTACCGAAAGAAAATGTATAAAAAATACACTTTTTAAAATCTACATATAAATTGATTTCACTGAGAATTGAAAGTTCACCGTAGGTGGTGATTATTTGTTCGGCAACAATATCTGCAAACATTTGAACGTTTTAAATGACATATTCCAACTAACAAGTTTTTCCGAAGGTACGTAAAAAACATTACAACGTCGTTTGCCGGAGCAACAGGATTGGAGTAGTTTTATTTCGTTACTTTCGCCAGGAATGAGTTTCACATCAGTCCATCCTCTGATGTAAACTCCGCTCCACTTCTGTTCATATTTATCATTTTTTCTTTTTCTTTTTTTTTTTTGTTCTGAACTCAGAGCCTTATTATCCTGCTTTATTAAAAACTGCATTAAATAAAATACAAAGCGTTTAAATTTTTATAACGCGAACCTGAATTTACGTTAAAAAATGGCACATAATGAAAGAAAAGAAATGTTAATTGCAAAAAGGTTAATATTACAGGTCATGCAGCGAACAATAACCCTTCGCAATATTTTCAAACTCTGTTATCAGCTAGTCAAAACGCGCAATGCAACTTAATCATATACTTAAGAAATTTTGTTACTGATTTTTATTGATAAAACGAATAATATTTATAAGTAACGATATAAAAATGGATCATTCTTCTATAAATTCGTTGAAAGACAGCTAGAGATATTTCTTACCCTATAACAATTGTTTAACCTTTGCAACAAATTTTATTTTTTATCTATCAAATTACAAACTTTTATATTTATTAAGTTTTGTGTTTATTAATCTTTGTGTAGTTATTTTTTGCTTAATTCTACGAGTTGATAAAATGATAGATTAGAACTCAAACGTATCCTTAATTTATAATATTACATCGCTATTTTGTTATTCGTATTAATTACTCGTGCACTCTAATATTACTGTCATTGTACTGCAGCAATTTGGCGTCCGTCGAAACACGCAATCTTCCGGTTATTTATATGGATGCTTGAATTTTAGCGGAATTGCGTGCCGAGTTTGTTTGAGCGTTCACTACTGACCCACCTAACTCATTACTTTCGCCTCTTTGTGAGTGAATGTCAGCCCATCGATGTGTTTGGACTCTTTGTTTATTCAGTTTGACTAATGTTGGAATCAGACAAAAGAAAATTGAAGCAAAGACTGAATAAAAATAAACACAAACCAAAATATTAGCGCGGATTAATGAAAAACGCAGAGTAATAACGATGAGAAGACGTAAAAGTAAGCAAAAGTAATAGCACGAATTAATACATGCATATAAATATAATCGATGAGCAAACAAAAAAGGGGAAAAATTGCGTTACGAAAAAACAATATACTAAGAGTCGTAAATAATAAACATAACAGAAGAAAAGAATAAAAAAATAAGTATAAACGTCATAAACGACAACAAAATTTGAAAAAAAAAAAATACATAAATTTTGATATAAGTTAATAAAACTACGTTCACAAACATAGAAAACTGTTAATAAACGTGAACAAAAGTGTAAACAAAAATGAAAAATAACAAATGAAAGTATGGGTAATAAATAAATATAAGGGAATACCAGTGTAAATTGATGAAATAAATATGACGGCGTACAAATCAAATGCGAGCGTAAAAATCAAAAGAAAAAAGAAAACAACAGCAAAGAAAAGATAATATAAGAGCAAAAAGTAAACATAAACAATAACGTCAATATAAATAAAAATGTCAATTTAAATTCTGAATCAAAAATATGAGAGCAAATGGTATCATAAATAAGAGGAACAGGAATGAAAACAAATACATGTATGAGATATAAGGAAAACGATAAACATAAAAGAGGTTCATATAAAATGTCACCCAATTACAGAGAACATAAGACTACCGCAGGAGTACACAAAACCTGAACGATTATAAATAAAAAGAAAAATGGAAAAAGAAAAGGTTACAACCGAAGTTACAATCTTGTATACGACGTAAAAATATTAATGTACATTCTACTTTGAGCACATCAACTATAACCCAACGAAAACACGAAAACAAAACTGGCAAAAATACAAATTAAGTTCAACAAGGATTTATGCGGATGGTCCGAACGTATCGAGATGTATTTATTTTCTTTCACGCAACACGGAATGAATTTGGAATTAATTTTGAACGAGCACGCTTCGTACGTAATATCAGTTGCCATTTTTACTATTGCTGAATCTAAATTAAAGCCGGCAAGTGACAACGAAAATTTTAAATCAATAACATTCGTGGAAGTTTCGAAATAATAAACGAAATTTCATAAAGTTAAAACAAAAAGAACGGTTGTTCGTCGGCGTACTTTCAAGGACGATACGTGCAAGAAAACGAACTTTTATTCCAAAGCTTAAAACGTGTATAATCGAAATCGAATGAATGCGTAATGAAGCTTATTGAATTTGATTCTATAATATAAAGCGTTCCACTGGTAGGTGCGATGGTATCAAAAAAGCTTCCCTAATTGGCGGGAAGAAAAAGTTAGTAATGGTAGCAAAGGACACGTCAACTCAAAGACCATAAGCAAAGTGGCACGCGAACGACAATGAGAAACCACGTCACGGTTCATTCAACTTGACGTCTGGTTGCTTTACGATCACGAAATACGAAAATGAACGGATCAATTGCTCTTACAACTAGACTAACGATTAAATTAGTAACTTCTCTTTTATATCACTACATTTTGTTCTCTCTCTTTGCAGTTACTGGTCTTTGACAATAGATACGTGTATTATTAATTTAAGAAAAGATTTAGACAGCATCATCGGGAGAACATGATTTTTCAAGAAAAATAACTCAGACCAAAATATAAGCATTCTTAGGCATATTCCAGTTATTTGACAAATTGTTAAGATTAGCAACCGTTTACAATTTTTGACATCATTAATAATTAGGTTGGAGTCTTTTCGAGTAACACCATTAGAGTAAATAAACATTGCATACTAAACTAAAGTTCGTTTATTCGTTCAACGATTCTTCAAAAAGGAAAGAGCATTCCTGTAGTGATATTACTGGTATTTAACTAAACAATTCTAATACCATGATTCTATACGGCTCTTAAATTAATTGACCAAGGTATTATCAGACTTATTTCCATCTTTAACGAAAATTCTTCGGCGATGAACCAAAATATATCTCGGGATGATGAACATGCACATAACAATTAGAAACTGAATGTTTATCAAAAGTAATCCAAAAACAATTTCTCTGTCAAATAAGTACATTTGAAAAATCCCATTGTGTCTGACGCAGCTATTAGAACGAAATATTACGAATTATAATAATAGCAATACCACAGGGCAATCATTCTTCAAGAGAACAGTAATTTACAATGAGAATTATTCGTTTGAAAACTATTATTGTATCATCTGGTGCATCATTTCTTCGTGCGTATGTAAAAATGGAATCATTGAATTACGAAACGCGCACACGTGAAATTTATGACCTCGTTTTCGACCGTCGGCCAAATTTACTTTGTGTCATTCCATAGTTTTGACGTTCTATTATTACGAATTATCAAGTCAAGCGTTTACTCGCTTGAACTTTTAAGTTGTCGGACCGAGGGAATCGCGGGAAATTGAAGAACAAAGCGAAATGCATGGATAATTGGAAATGATAAAAAGCCAACTGGAGCCCGTGTCCAATTGAAATAAAACTTTAAATAAATATTTAACAAACGGCAACGCATTCATTGTAATTAATTAAGAGGAAAAGGTGAAATTAACCGTTTGCATTTAATGCATCATGCATTCCGGATTTTGTGAACTAAAGCAACAGTTCAACAATTAAGTATTCAAGTCGCAAAGAGTTGACATTTGGTAAATTCAATTAGTTGCAAACAACGTCATCATGTGTTTCTCTAATTAAAGCATCGCGTTTGTGAAATAAAGTAACAAATTGGCCGGTCTTATATTAAGATTATTACATGGCAATCTGAATTTTGGTTCCAGTTCACATGATTCAAATTGCTAAAACAATGTGATTGAATTTTGTACATTTAAATTTCCCGCCTCGAAATAAACGGGAGAATCAAATGAAGGAATTACTTTCGGTACTTTTTTTCGTTCAAAAATGTTGTACTCAAACAAATATATTTCGGTTGTTCTAAGTAATGTAGAACGATTAATGTTGTTATTTTTAATTACACGTGCGATGAAGTAAACATAATTCACTTTCAAAATTTGAATTTTCATCTGAAAAATGACTGGCATTTTTCTGATAAAAATTTACAATTTTTCGTTTAAAAATGATAGTGTCAGTTATTACATAACGCGCTGATTGACTCTTAATTTTTTAATCCCGTAAAATTAACTCTTTACAAATGGCCAATCATTGCGCATCACAATGGATAATCGTATTAAGATAATCGAATGATACGATTCAATCGAGGATTTGATTATATAATTTTTAACCATTTCTTTTTTTCATTCCAAATTAGCTCGCTTTGTCTCTAAGTTTCAAAGCCTACAAGTGCTCGACCTCTATTTGTTTTCCTACGAAGAGTTTATTTACCGAGCTAATGACACACGCACTCTGATAATTAAATTTGTAATCGAAATAAATCTTTTTCAAAGGCGTATTGCATATTGAAACTCAGATGGTTTTGTTTACTGTAGGCTGCTTTTATATTACAATAGTAATTTTCTACGATATTTATATAAAAATAATAATTTTCGTTTAAAAAATAAAATGTGTGCTTATAAAACGTACGAACCATATTCTTAGTAAAGATGGAAACTGCACCTTGACTCAAACTTTGGCTTCAATTTGGCATGCAATGATTAGGTACACCCAGTTTAATTTTCTTTGAAATTTACCTGAAAATGTTCAAATTTATAAAAATTATCAAAAAAATGAATAATCACAGAGCTTCGATCTCGCGTTTCAAGAACGCCATAATGAGTTATCCCCCGAGATAGAAAATTTTGTTTTAATCGACCACTTTAAATTGAAAAATATTAATGAATGATTTTAAGGAAAACTGGCAAAGTGATTCGGTAACTTCGAAATACAATGCTCAGTGTTGGTCAAAATAAAAGAAGATGTGTTGTCGTAGAGCAACGGACTTCGCGCAACATAAATATTGTCCAGCATAATGCAAACACAAATGCACACTTGGTGTAACGCGATACCAAAGCGAAACATTTGCCGAATCAACAGTCCTGTCTTCTAACTTGAGTAATATCGTCCAAACTCAGACTGAAGGAGGAGCGAAAATTTTGCAAAATATTGTGCGATATTTAGACTCGCATCTATCACGTGAACAAAAGTTTCCTCGACTTTTCATGCTTCTTTTGCGCGCGTGACAAGTCAATGATAATTTGGTTCGCAAATGATTTAAAAGAGATTTAATTTTTTTCTTTTATTTCTTTTTTTTTTCCTAAAATGAAATATCAAAGCGACAAAACTTAATTAAAACGGAAATTCTATGTTCGTCGAGCGTCGTGAGAAACGGAATAAATTGATTATCGATGATAAAACTGTCAATAGAATTGCTTTGTTATTTTTTGTACTTTACCCCGTGCCCTCATTTGAATTTCGCGCTCAATTTAACGGAGAATTCGATATTATAATGATGCCATTCCATTTTTGTTCATCTTTTCAATGCGAAAAGTGGCAAATATACATGCTTATAAGTTTTTTCGAGAAATAATGGAAAAATATTCTTATACTAGCAACATTGTATTAACGGGAATAGATTTGATTCTCATAAGCATATATCAGGATAGTTATCGAAATTTCTTCGAATATTTTGAAGTAGTTATAATGCAGTTTAAATACTTGTATAAACGTTACGCAAGTTACGTTCCACTTACTACAACGTTCAGACTATATCTTTTTTAACGTTATGTGGACGGGAAATGGTTGATATCACGTTTCAAAGAACATCATAAAGTTATTAATTATGCTTAAAAGTGATGGAAATTGAGGCTTTTTTACCTTCGTGCTGCATAACAAAATTTCAAATTTTTTACAATATTTCAGGAAAAAACATGGATAGAAATAATAAAAACATTTTTGTTGCTTCATTAAAACGCCAACAAATTTACCAGAGTTGCACTGCAAAAGATAAACGTAAAAATTCATTACACGCTGCGTAACCCGGTTGCCACAAAATGTAACGAAATTTTTCACAAGCAATGCAATTTTAAAGCGAACATCAACGCTATTTAAATGTTACATTTGGTTGATGTGGAAAACAAATTATTCAAAAAAAGCATTTAATCATATAATGTTTGAACTGAATAATCATAACAGACTTTTACAAACAACATTTCGATCAGTTGACGACTTTCTACAATTAAACAACGCAACGTCTTTACTTTTTATTTCTGCGAAGTTGACCGTATGAATTAAAAAATACACGTTAAAATACACTTTGAAGGATAAAAACATATTGGTATGGAAAAACCAAATTGATTTTACGAAAATAACCGTTACACTACCACAACAACACTGCAACACGACATGTGCAACATTACATTTCGTATAATGTACTATTGCGTTTTGACCGTGTCGTTACGTTGAACATGTACTCTTTCATCACATACAACGTTACATTGCATGTAATTTTACATTTAATTTTTACAGTGAATTACAAGATTAGATTTGAAAACGTCATTGCAACTTTAAGAAAACGGTTCTTTCAACGAAACTCAAAAATTGATCCAACGCTATTTAACGTTTCAAACGCAACCGCATTGCAGCAATGTTACCTGAGCGTTGCGTTTATGTCTGGAATGTTATAAATCGTGCTGGCAACATTAGTACACATTTTTATGCACGATTTAATCGAATTAATAAAATATATCTCTTGTACAAATATTTCGACAGCTCCGATTTGCGTTGGCGTACACATTTTCTACCAAATTTCTGTTCTAAAACTTATCCATTAAATCGAAACATTTTCAAACATTCGCAAAATATAAAATCCTCAGATTTAAGTATGTTTATAAATTTGCAGTGTAAAATCCTTCGCGAGGAAATTATTGATTTATCGTTGTAATAAATATTGGACAAGTTTATTAATAAATAATTAAATAACAATCAAAAGATATATAATAAAAAATAATAAATTAATTTACATTGGCGTTATAAATATCCTTCACAAAACTATATATAGTGCATTAAGTTTCGCAACAACAACGTAATGAGTTATTCAAATATAAATAAGAAATAACGCGGAGATGACGAACTTTAATTTGATAATCGTATCGAACACAATGGGTGCGATTTTGAGTCGTATTTAATTACATTAAATTATAGTAAAGAAACATTTATAATGCTGCGATGTTATATTCACGTCTACGGTATTTTTACTGTACGCGGAATTCAGTTTAAACTGTAATTAGACATTTTTGTTTCAAAACTGAATTAAATGATCACTGAAACCATTTATAATTTGAAATATGCGTTATGAGTCGTCGTGGAATATCAACTGTACAAATGTATTTTTTAATTAATAGTAACCATTATTTAGTTATTTTTTATCATTGTTAATTTAATTATAACTTAATATTTATACGATCTTTTGAAAAAAAGTGTCCAAATTGAAAAAAAAATCCTTAGAAAAGTAAATTCCATTTTGGACAATGTTTTTATTACACATACATATATATGTATATGAAATAAAATTAAGCTACTCAACTATTTTTTAAATTATAACTCATAGTTGAGTATTAAGAGCGCGCGAAATTTAAATTGTTCGAAAGAATGTTTCCTTTTCTCTTGTAAGAAACAACTTAAATGCAAAATGTGAAAATCAATTTTATTTAGAAAATGATGATGCATAGTTTTAATTTTCCTATGACAAATGCGTTGGATTGGATTATTTTCGTGAAAAATTACAGGTAATTGTGGAGAATTCAACCCCCCTTAACCCCCTTCCCAAAGACATTAAATCGATGCAGTTTTTAACACTGATTAAAAAATGTCTAATGATGTATGTGGGAGAATTGAAAGGTAATTATGATATTTGAGATTACTGGTCCAGTATATGCAACATCCATTAAAAACTTGAGAAGATGCGATTGTTATACATGAAATCGATGCAGTTTTTTACGGTGATTACAAATCTGAAAGATTTTCTTTAAAATGTTTAAACGTTTTCAAAATATTCACGATTTTCCGTATTTTCTAAACCACTGCTCATAGGTACCCCGCGTAACTGCACAGATCTTTTACTTCGAATTTAGTAAGTTTGGTTAGTTTTGTTAGTTTTTACAGAATATAAACTTCAAAGGTCCAGAATATGCAGCGTTTGATGGATGCTGCAAATTCTGGACCAATAATCCCGAATATCTCGAGTACGGTTCATTTCCCCCACATACATCATCAAACATTTTTTAATCAGTGTTAAAAACTACACCGGTTTCCTGTATTTTGGTGGGGTTTAGGGGGGGGGAGATAAATTCTCAAATTACCGACAAATGTTTTACTACAATTATTCAACGTTATATTAAAAAATATTGCT
>JABFOX010002867.1:0-10945 GCA_022817665.1 Axea sp. ZL-2020
GGTGGGGTCGAACAACGCCAGCGAGAGAACGGCTAATACCGACGTGCACATTGTCTCAGTGACGAGGTTTGAAAGGCAGAGAAAGACAGCCAAAAAGGAGACAAGGAAAAGAAAAAAGGAAACGAGAAGGGTAAAAAGCGCAGGGAAGCAAAGGATGAGAGCGAAAAAAAAAAGAGATACGCCATAGTTCGAAACTGGAAAGCATTCTCGCGGCGGGCCACTGTTATAAAACGGAAGCTGTTTGGGCCAGAGAAATTCGCAGTCGCTTTGTCGGCAACTCATTGCCGGGATTGAACCCGTGTTCCTAATTTTTTTCTTCCTCCAACCCTTTACCTCGTTTGTCTCTGTGATTTTTGTTAAACGACGGAGTTTCTGCGGCGCGGAATCAATAGACGCGGAAAAACTTTTTCATTAGCCCCCCCTATGGTTTCGGTGCGAAAGAAAGTTGAGGATTTTTCTCAAATCCAATGATGCAACAAGCTTCTCGAAGGAAGAAAATAATCTCGATGGTGCGCGGCAGTCCGTTGGCGTAATGTCAAGTGATTTTGTTCTTCGCTGGCTGTCCGGCATTTTATGCTCGGTTGCGGATATTTTTCAAGCGGTTCATAAAACATATTGAATCTTCGTTTTTGATTCACGCGTGTCAGATTAATTATACAGATTGATTCAAAACGTTATATGAATTAAGATAAAATTAAACAATCCTTTTTGTCGCTAAACAAAACGCACAAGTAAATAACAATCATTTACGGAGCGTTACGTACGAATTATATTTCTCATGATAGCAATGTAATGATGCAATATCATGATCAATATCATAGTTATAACATTAAATATAAGTAGAGTCTTTAAAAAACGCCTTCATCGAATCAATACTCTACATTGGGAAAGAAAGTTGTATGAAAAATTGCTGTTTGTCATGGCAGTTTAGCATCATGCTTTGATAGCATTTCGCGTGGTGTATTGCAAAAATAACTGTTTCTGACATATTTTTAACGGTATGAATTCGTAATTTGAAGAACATCTGAGAAAAAGCTGTAATATTTGGTTGAACGTCTCGTTATTTCTATAGAAAACGTTACGCCGCAGTAATTGTTTCTCTAAATTTCTATAAAATCCATTCCGCAAAAGTGCATCTTACTTACTAAGTTCCTTTATTTTCCTTTATTATTCGTGCATATTTGTCATTGGCTATTATTTTTTTTTCTTTCCACTCGTGAGGCCGACTTGTTGAACGTTTTTTAACAATTCAACCTTATTAGATCTGTCGTTTGTTTTAACATAACATCTGATATGCAGTTTTACAAACATATTTATTCGCAGTTACATCAGCGCATTGTGGACCAGCAGATTTGACATAAATGTTATCTCGCGTCACAGCTACTTTTTTGTATTTGAGCATGAAAACGGTTCCCTGTTACTCTTAGTTTGGAAAATTGAAATAACTAATGCAACTACTAACAAGAGTGAAACCCACGAACGGTCGGCGATGTGTCGATATTGTATTAAGAATATCAATGTGTCAATATCGAATCAATAATAACGCATTACTGCAAATTAATTATTTCGGTATAAAAGCGAATGTTGCATCGATTCGGTGCACGGATGCAATAAAGCTTGATTTATTTTATAAAGATCTTTCTTTATTGAATTAACAAAAACGACAAAATCACACAAAATCCATCAATAAGCTTTCCGTTGGAAATGATTTAAATAAAATGCAATGGTTCGCGATAAAATAATGATAAAAGAATGCTCAAAAGAGCTGGTTACGTGCAATAAATAACTCATTGAATTATCGCAATTCGTATTTAGCGATGCAGTAGCATTATTAAGTATTCATCGTATTAAATTTCCAGTACATAAAAGGTAAACTTTGTATTTATTGTAGGAGAGAAGCTCGAGTGCTTGAAGAGTTGCGCGTTTTATGGTAACTGTTACGAAGCTTATAACTGTGTACGACATGCATTCGTTGCACACTGGAAAAAAGGTGAAGGAAAAGTCGAAAGAAAAAAAGACTTGACTCTAGCGATCGATAATAGTGCAACGCCCGCAAGGAGAAAATCTCCCTTTTTTTTATCCCCCGTCTTTCTCTCGGACTCTACCACTCGATACTCGCGCTAAGCGCGTGGAATTGCTATTTTTCTCCGTTTCCTGTCAGCTACATTTGACACCTTTTCTTCCACTTTTGTCAATGAAAATAAACGCTGTCTCGTTGCTGATGTAATCAAGACGTTAGCCGATTTTTATCACGGAATTCGAGGTAAAGGGTCGAACAAACTTTGTTATTTTACGACACACTTATTTTTACCTTTTTAACTCTATTCATTTTTATTCGCCGCCGAGAATCAAATCGGCAGATTCTTCATGATCACTTGAAATAACGTTTTAATAACGCCTCGCAGCGCGCGTGTTGTTTTTATAATTTAGATTTTTATGAAACCATGTCGCATTTAAATTTGATTACTTATTCAAACCGATTTGTTTTTCACCGCGTAATAATGCTGTACTGACAGTCTTTCGAATAAGCTGTACATTTCACATTAGGTACAAACACTACATTTCTCATCATTCGTTATAATAGTTTAAGAAAACAGTAATTTTTCTCGCGTTTTTCAAACGAACTCTGAAATTAATCAAACGTGGTAACTGGGAATGATCAATACAACCGTTAATTATATTGCACAGACAAGTTGAGTCACTCAAGTACCTACAGTTTCTCAGCAAGTGATAATAATTAAAGTAACTATAGTCACGAGTACGAATGCTCGTAAAAGATCCACATTCTTATAAACCCAGAGAGGCGATGTATTTATTCTGAATACTTTCTGCAAGAATATATAAATACATTTTGTTCAAAGATCAGTCAAAAAAATACACATCGAGGCATTTTGCGACATTTTATGAAATTGTTTAACACTTTTTATGATCATTTCAAAAATATAATGGTATGTTTCCGATTTCATTGCGATTGTCAGTCTGCTTCGGTAAAATGTTGATTTGAAAGAGAGACTGCTTTTTTCAACGGGTATTATTAGTTGGCTGTTTATTAAACGTCACTTTTTAACATTCTCCGCAAACTTGAGCGACTACGCGTTGTTTGCAATTATTGACACTTACATTATGCTATTGCATTCTAAAAATATTCTCAAAGAGCCCTGCTTTGTGCGAATGTGCGATGCTTTAATACGCTTTGTCTTTAGCAGAAAGAAACTGAAAAAATTGCCTCTGCTTTAGTTGAGTTTTTGAAAAACAATAGATATTACAATTTCAACTTTAGAAAAATCAGCGAGATTGAGCTTCCAAATTTATAAACAGTCGTTGTTTCTTTTAATGCATAACTTCGCGAAAATAATACTGAATGAATGAGAATACGCAAAAATATTCAAATTTCTGTAACGCAATTGCCCGCAACGGATTTGCAAAAATTCATTAGAAACTTAAAGATGGTAAAAGTACTTTTATATGAGTTATCAACAAGTCGGGACTTCGTTTAAATTGCAGATATACGTTTGTTGGACGTTTGTTCCATGTTGTCCAATTGTTCCATGTTGTTCAATGTTTTCATTGAACTGATATAGAAAACCAACGAAATAATTGGTATTTACGATACGTGTGTTACGAATAACATATTTTGTTAAATTGGTTGGTTTCACTTTTTAATGAGTGCGTGCATTTCCCGTGCATGTAAATGATTATTTTTTCAAGTGGTATTCGTGTTATAAAAGTTAAAAAAGTCACAATAGATGAAAAGATCAAAGTTACGAATCCGGGGTATACGTACGCATACAGTGATGGAAAAGGCTTGGAAAATAAAGTTGAAAATAAAAGTATATCGTATCTTATCGTAAAGCGAAAGTAAATTTACTTTAGGAACGTTATTAATAATTTTTTGGTACATTTTTTATTACAAAGACTTATCAGTCATGCATATTACTAGACACCTTGATTTGCGTCTGTTTTCTGATGCGGCATAATAATTTCGCGAAAACCTTTTCTTTCGGTATTCGTCATACGTGCACGCACGCGAGAAATATTATTTATAGTTAGTATGATTTGTATGATTCAGCTAATATACTCTTGGCAGATTTTCGGTCATTGATATGTCTATAATCTTGTACAAACTTTTCTGTAACACGATCTTGTGCGAAACGGACATGACACCTGCTTTGCAAATTGTGGTTTGGTCTGCATCCAATAGATTGTCTGTATCAATTAGATAAATCATACCAAATGGTTATTAGGTACTATAGATATAAATCTGACAATAATTTCTTTTCATGTCTACTATAATTGCACTGTCATGGTTATCGTACTGAAAAAACAATTAAATGTGAAAAATATGGCATTCATTTTTATTTACACATTGATAAAGTTGTTGAATGACTACATGCATGGAACAAGAAATTAAGTAACGAGAGAGTTAACTCTCGTTATTTTATTTTATTGATTTTAAAATCAATACCAATAAACAGATGGCTAAACATTCACGTATACAGGATACTTATTTTAAATTGACAACTCAGATTATCTCGAGAAATAGTCCCAAATAAATCTTTGGGATTTTACATCACAAATTACATTGGGATTTTTTTTTTTCAATTATGCTCTTGTAAAAAATTTTGGTACGTTAAATTTGCTATTTATCATCATTAAATTTAGAGAGAATCAATCTCTCGATTTCTCAGCCTTTCTCTCTCGGTGTAACGGCCATAAATTGTAATTTTAAACTGTAATAACTTTTGAATAAAGCATATTTTGATACAAATTATTTAAATAAGCATATGTTTTGTTACATAGAAATCAAATGAGTAATAAAGAGTTTTCATTTGAAACTTCAAGGTTGCTCTTCGTTCAAGCCCCAGGGTTGACGATAGAGGGGTAATTTTCATACACTGTGATAAAAATTCGAATATTTATGGTTTTATTGTAAGCACATGTATACATGTTAAATGAACGGAACTTTAATGTATGTAACGATAATTTTTGAACATAACAATACAATTATATGTGATTAAAAACCATTTATATTAAGATTTTTATCAGACCTACGTAATCATATTATTACGTTAAATTTTGTAATGTTAGAACTAACTTGTGGGTTATTTTTTTCATGATAATTTACGCCTGATTATTAGCGATGAAGTTTTTAATAATCTTGGTATTAGTTATAATTGTCCTTTATAATGCAAACTTTGTTTTATAAATTGCTTATGCGATGCCTGATACTTAATCCAAAGTATGACCGAATGAAAAATGTATTAATCGGAAATGTAAAGTATAACAAATTTACGTGGAAATAAAATGCACATGGAAATATGAATAATTTTGCATGATTTGAATTAAAACTTGCAAGGATTTATTTTAATATCGTATCCTTCAACTCGTCATCTGTATGCTACTCAAGTACCAGACATACACTGTACAATTGTCAGAGTGGAAAAGTTGGAAAATTTTCACGCTGCAATATCAAATCCAATGGCTTTGTTTTTATGACTATTGTATCAACTTTTCCATTAATAAATTTGATGTTTCAATTGTAAGAACACAATTAACTGATATAAATATATATATAAAATTTGCAATGATACATTTTTTTTCCTATTAATTTAATTCGAATGAATCTGTTTAATTACCTTTAGTGTAAAAATGTTGAGTTATGTCTTTGGAATAAAATATCAATGATGCTCTTGGAAACTTTGTTGTTTTACATAATACGTAGGGATATTATTTTTCAATTAATATGTGTATTTAACATATATTTTCAATTTCAATATCAATAACAGTCTGGCGACATTGAGACGTATAGGCACAAAAAGTGCATAACAAAATACAAACTAAATAACAACGATGCATTTACAATTTCAACATTCGTAACGAGGAAGCAAAACTTGAGCATTGGAATATTTATTGGGTTCCTCAATAATAAATTAACATTTGAAGACACTGTATATTATGCAAACCAAAATTACGTTTATCATTTATTTCACGAGCAGCTTATGTAATTCGAAACTCATAAATTTAAACTTACTTCGATCATAATACGCAAATGAAATGACAAATACCCGACGTATGGAAATTTGTGCACTTGGATAAAACGGCACGTTATTCTGAAAGTCGAGATCGACCATCCCGCGACGCGCAGGATATCGAGCTGCTGATTCGTGCGATCGAAGGGACAGTAATTGACGTACGGGTGTACAATACTGTATATTTCTGATATTGACAATGGACATCGAGTCGCTTTCATCGCGATACGTGGATAAGGAGACGCCGTATTTCCGTCTCCCTTCCCTCCCTTCTTTTTCTCCGTTTGTTAGCTCTCGAGTGTTTCTATAATTAAGCCCGAGGCAGCAATGAAATCTTCTCTACCTCGGGAAATCTAGTTGGTGCGAGCAACAGTCCGTTCATTTATTCCAAGGACCAATGACTTCACCTTCTAATAAGAATGTCGCCTTTTGTTGTCGACCAGTAAACTGGTTAATCGGCAGGTTTGCAACAAGCCGCGACGCGGATCAATGAGTTTGCGAGGGTTTGTACGCAGGAAAAAGGCATGACAGAAAATAGCCGATGATAACTAAATTCCATCCCGAAATTTAACTCCTACTATTTTGATGTGAAAACAAGACCTGTGATTTGAATTTTCGGTACACGCTTTTATGTGGAAATGTAAACTTGGAATAACATTTTATTTTGTATCGTGAATGCGGTTATTTATGAATTACGATACTTTCAGAATATGTCAGTGGATTATTGTTGCACGGTGGAAAATGTTGAATAATAATGATCAGAAAAATGTTCCTGTTTCAATTTTGTTAGTCGAAATATATGTTTTGTTACGATTACTTTATTTTCTTTTATAAAATAATAGAGCACAATATTGCACAAGTAATGATAACGTAATCATTACAAGAAATGTGTTCGGATGGACACATTCATAGTAGTAAATATTTTCTAGTAATAATTATCATGAATGATTTCTTTAAATTAATATCTTGTCTTCATCAAAATTATACCAAATTATGATTTTATTGCTTCTAATTAAAAATATCCAAATATATATTTTTAAACTTGAATCCAGTTGTTCTTACTTTCAGTTAGAACATAAAGTTTGTTTTGTTTTGTTTTTTTTTCTTTTTTTCTTCTGTAATTCTTATAATTAACTTAAATGTATAATTTTCAAAATTGTGATCATTTAATTATATTCATTAGACAACTTATTTACAAAGAATATTATTTAAAGTCATACCAGGATGCGACATATTTATTCGACGTATTTAGATTAGTTGTAGAATATAACTGTAAAGCATTAAAGCATTTCTTTCTTTGGAATGGTCCATCAAAGATTAATAAATACAACTTTGATCGTAGTTATTAAAATGGATGGACAGTTGATTTGGTGTTTCTTGAACTAGAAGTAAAACTGTGTAATCGAGAATACTTTGCTCTCATATATTTATTTCAAAAATGACAATCAATTAACAAAACATTTAAAGTATAAAATAACTCTTTCGTTACTGATGTTTTTAATTCCCCATTACGTTAATTTAGTGAAAAATAAATTGAATTTCTGAAATGTAGCACTACAGGGGAAAGTAATCGTTTCTAAAATATTAATATTTCAAATGACGTGCAAAACAGAAAACTGCAAATTCATGCCTCGCAGTAAAATTGCTCCGTGGATAGCGAATGCGGCAATCAAGATTTCCGTGTTGTAACATATTAATGTCCATACTGATAATTCCGTATAAAATATTAATAGCACCACATTCTGTAACGATAGATCCGCTGTCCTGTGTATCTAACAGTCGAGCGAAAAAAGAAATGGGAAGATTAATTATATAACTGTAGCAATGAAGAAACGTCCATTTGCCAACCGGCGGTTCTAGTTTTCATTTCGCTTTTCAGCAATACGTTAATGCTGTCGTGATTCATCTAATTGATTCGTTGCAAATCAATGCCGAATGCATCCTGATTCAGCTTTACGATCGATCGTCATACCGAGGAAACGATTATACCACTTCTACGTAATATCTACGTCAAGTGCAAATTCCACGAGTTTGTTCAAACAAATCCAGCTCTACTCTAATAGATAAAAATGAAACAATTCTTCTCTTTTTTTAACTCCAAATTGCGCTGCATACTACGTTTCTTTTGTTTGCTCGTTTTAGCTTCTCGAACTTATTTTTTCAAGCCATAATTACCTTAAATATAAATGTGGCAGATTTATTAGAATCGCTGAATAAACTTTTGCAAGAAGTCTTTTCCAATGATCGGGTTATTCAATCAATTTATCACTCCTCGAAAATGTTTGTTTAACAAACAGATAAATCCTATTATACACTCCAGATAGCATTAACTGTAGTACACGTGTTTCATAATAATGTAAATATTGTTCGCGCATTTTTTACTCGAGTCGCTCGTTTTATTGAGTTTTCAAATTGGTTTAATAAATTAGTGACAATGAAATTTGGAAATACGCTTCTGAAGACACATGATTAACGCCATTGGCAATTTTGGACGAATGAGAATTGAACATTGCAAGAAAGAAATTTTATTAGAAAGTAGTCTTAATTTTATGCTAAAGCATTATATTAGAAGCAATAATGTCGTTATTCAAGTGTTAATCATTTTGGATCAATCGCATGACTCTTAACCTCAGCTGCAGAAGACATAATTAGAATTGTTAATAAAATTATTAAATTGAATTAATTTCATAAAATGCACAGTTGTGTCACTAAAATTAACACGACACAACCCTGGTTTACACCACTGCTAGCAGTTTTATTTGCTAGCTCTGATACGTATTCCTGTTCGCGTGATTATAATTTCGTTTATGTATTGCAAAAGATGCTAAATTTATTTGTGTGACGTATTAATAAGCAAATCAAATTTACAGTTTTTCTTCGAAAGTTCGATCATCGTTCAGCTTGGATGTACCGGACGGTACGAATATCAGAGTTATTGGAGGTGTCATGAGTCGCGATAGCGACTGTGTTTAAATTCAATAAAATATATGGAATCGATGAAATATATTTAAATAATATTTAGATTATTGACAGTTTGTAACACCAGAAAAGTAGTAGGAAATGTCGCTCAGTAAGTTTCATTTCTGTAACGGTAGTTGTGACACATAAATTGAATGACATATTTAATTCATTTTATATTCATATTTTTTGTCTAAATACGCTACGGTATTGTACAAACACATGACTCTGATATTTATCGCTTTAAATAACACGACGATGTTATCGACGTAGGTAAAGTTATCTGCAAGAGGACTCACCGATTCGCGAACGACTTCCGGTTGACGGGATATTTAAACTCTTCCGGTGCTTACAGGCAAGACGACCTGTTTGAAAACGTTGTTTGTAGATGGCTTTATTACCGAAATGTTGTTGCTTGACGTTCAACAATAGATTCTTCATTTGTATGTAACAAGATGGTTGGTTTGTTTGTAGTTTTCTAAAGACGAAGTAAATACAAAAAATACTTACACGTTTGACTGTTCGATAGATTCAATGAATACAATTGCTTCGAAGATAATGTAAAAAATTAAATTTATTGCTTGTCATAAATAATCATTTTTTGCAACAACCTATCGAGCGATTATTTATTTTTTTTTTTTGCGAAATGTAAATGAATGTTTTTTACTCCAATGTAAAAGCGACTTCTCGAGAGTCATTTTTTGTTGTTGCAGTGAAGGTATTATGTAAATAATGCTATTGAATGATATTTAACAGTAACCGTATAATCTTATAAAAGGCAAAGCCAATATTTCATGCTTGGTTTTATATTACTATTTTAAATATAATGCAAAATAGGAAGTTACGTATTTCCAAACAAACTCATTGTTTAAAACAATTGCTCGATTATTGTTAAACATTGACTTTCTCCAAATACATCGTTAATTTCGAATTTTCTTGATGTATTGAATTGTACAGAGTGCAAAAAGAGTCTGACCACTATTTAATATCTTGCAAAATATACATCCGATAACAAAAACGGATGTTCTTATTTATTTAGATTTTAAAATTGCTCCTATTTTAGCCACAGAGGGTGGCATTGCAAGGTCAAGTTCGGTACGACTGGATAACTTTTGCAAAAATAAAAAAAATAAATTGTTTTATCTCTCTATCCAACGAGTACTTTTCAAGATTTTATCGTGTTCAAATTTGTTGTGCACCCTGTATAAGTTAATATTTGAGTAATGAGTACAAAATGATGATATTTATTATTGAAGAATAAATATTTAAACAATCATGAAACCATGAATTTTGTTATCAAAAGAAAAAAACTAATATCAGATTTTAATGGAAACATGAAAATACGCTTCTTCACAATACAGATTTAATATTACGAAAAGATGGTGCAAAAATTCGCGCCGCAACTTCCCTTATTATTTGATAATGTCGTTTCCTTCGATTGAAACGAATAACCGCTGATGTATCGTCTGTGAATTTCTCTTTGCCGCTGATTCAATAACCAATCGTCCCTCGGTCGAGGGTTTATCGCGAAATACGTAGCACCATCAACCCTCGTGAGATGACAGGAGGTGCGATTGATAACGGAAGTAGCGTAAGCGGTCCCTGAAAAGATGCAAATCCTTTTTACCGTATAAATCAGGAAATTGGTGTGAAATTGCGCTGAAATTGATGGCGTGCGCACATGCAAATTTCTTTGCGTAATTGCCGTTGCTTCATCGAATTCGCTTGGCGCGTTTTTTCACAGTTTCTCTGTTTTTATTATCACAGTTGAATCTTGCCACCACGTCCTGAGCGGCAGAAATGAATTTCAAATTGCAAGTACCACGTGAAATTAAAAAGAGTTTATAAACAGACACTTTTATCATGATTTAATTTACGGGCGTTAGTTTTTTTAATTTACCGCGGTGGTTCTTTCAGAAATTTTAAATTAGAATTTGATTCCATTTGGAGAATAAGAA
>JABFOX010002868.1:0-10942 GCA_022817665.1 Axea sp. ZL-2020
GCTAAATTAAAACTGTTCGTTTTTTAAATAAATCAAAAGTCAAAAAGTTTCACTCAATATTTAAAATAAAGGAAAACGATCAATCACGTTAGGCCATTTCTAAGTTGATTAAACTGCGGTGTGTGACCTTACCCGTAAGTTTTATGCCAAGTATGTATTATATTTTAATATTTTAACTAAAACTCAATAAATTCTACAGTATATTTTTGTAGCATTTTACGTTAATTTCACTTTCGTAATAAATTTCGAATAATTTAAACTTTTTTTTATGAACACTTCAACATTATTAGTTTCAAATAATAAAAATTTTCCTTTAAGGTACACGAAGAAAACTACTATTATAAAACTTTCTCAGAAAAAATGACACGTGGTGTTTAAAATTACGACTGCGTTCAGTGACATCATTAGCATAGCTCTCGAAGTGAAAATCGCAGTGCTCTATTTTTTATTGGCGTTACGAGTTGTTACAAACGTAGTCACGAAGAGAACAATATCCATAATTACTGCAAAAAATCATTTTCGACTTACAGTTAGTCGACAACTATTTCATTCAACGAAATTGACTACTCATTTTCATTCTTCGCTGTACGATATTACGATAACTATTTAAAACTTTTTATTTCATGGGCGATTTTTAGTATGAAATGGTAATTTGACAATTCAAAGATAATCTAAGATACCCATGTGATCACATTAATGCAAAATTATAATAACAGCGTTTCTCTTTTCAAATCACTTTCCCTGCTAATATCGGTAGGTCGTGCCTTTGGGACGTGAACAACATAAGTTTGATATACATCACAACCATCTTTGGTTTGTTTGTTGGTTGTGCAACAAATCCACTGAATTGACTGAACTTATCATTGGGTTACCGGATGTGATTCTTGTTCGCGAGAATTAACATAAAACCCATAAACCATCATCTACTCTTAGGACATAAACAAAGCCGAATAACTGAAGCGTATTATCTTTAAAGTTTCTTGTAAAATAAGTATAACATCGTGAAGATGAAACCTGTTAAAGTTTCTAATTATCATTTTTGGTGTTATGAAATTCAGTTTGATGATTTTAAAACCTGGAATACATTACTCGTATATGAGGACTATGTAATGACGCATCAATTCATACGAAAAGGTTAAAACATAAAAAAAAAGAAAAAGACATAAAAAAAAGAAAAAGACATGAAAAAAATCTATAAACATTTTCTTTTAAACAAACAACACATGACAGAATTAAATGTTCAATTTGTAATATTTATGTACGATACAACAATTAGATAACTGAACGTTTAAAAATAAATACAGTTTTGTATCACAATTAAAATGACACAATAAAATACCATCATCCTAGATCTATTACTGAAAAGTATTGGAATTCTTCAATTTACAATTTATATTTTATAAATAAAAAATAAAAACCATTGTATCATAGAATTTTTGTACTCATATTTTTTCAATTCTAAGTAAAGAAATGTTGAACAATACATTTTTTGTTCTTATATTGAAAACTGTTAAAATACTCATTTAAATTAATACTAAATTAAAGCAATTTTTTCAGATTTTTCAACTACCTATATATTCAGAAAAAATACATTCCGTTTTAAAAACTAAATAATGTTGTTTCGATTATTACTAATTTTTTCAAAATGTATTCGTTATTGGAGATTTGAAGATTAATATCTGAAAATATTTTTATTTAATATAGAAAATCTATCCATTATTATAAAATCACTGCAATCTTTTGGTTGATCTGTTTAATAAAGCACTGTTTATAAAATAATTAATAACTAATTTTAAAACCAAAATTAACTGAAATTTTACGATATAAAATTTGTTTAATAACACATCACACAATTTAAATGTCTTCTTGAACAGAATTTTAATACAATTTCTAATAAAAATTTGCATAAATGACTAAATTTAAAATAAAGCTTGAGATTTAATTTTAACGTCAATTCTGTTTTGTATCGATAAATGTATTTTATTGAAAAAGCTAAATTTCAAAACACGATACGAAACATTTTCGAAAATATTTTTCTTAATTTCATCTTCACTGCTTTATCCGTTAAAATGATTGAATGAATAAAATAATGAAAGGTTAACAGTAGACATTTAGTTGAACAATGTCAATTGCAAAAGCGTGGAAAGATAGTAACGCAAACGTGGCCCCTGAACTTCGAAGGCTCGAAAACCTCGACAGTGAATGCAATGTCCGGTAGTCGCAATCTAGAAAAATAAACCGGTTGCTCGTATATAAGGACGCGTGACTAGTAAAACGACTTTCGTTAATCAGTTTCAGGTGAATTCATATTTGTCGCTAAATCGTCTCATTTATAAGTTTTTTTTTTATTTTGAAACATGATTAATTCATTCATTTCTTTCTTTTATTTTTTTATCAATCTTATCTTCTTTAATATGCAACACATGTCGCAACCTTTTTTTCATCGAGGCATGAAATGGAGAATGAGATACATTTTGCTGTATAAAAACTAAATGTTACAAATTATTATGAATGATTAATAATAAACATACATAAGGTGGAGCAATGACAACTGAAAACGTCATGGCAACGTGTTAATTTGCTTGAAAATGGAAAAAATGCACAGCCTTACAATTTTAAAGTGGGAAACTTACGAAACAACACGAAATACTAATAAAACCAAATTTAAATAAAATTGTATTCAAATCGAACAAGTAGTTAATTTAATATTCCTTTTTTTCGAAAAGTTTTTTCTTCACTGAAATATAAAATTTAACTGATTATTTGTAAATAAAGTTTTAACAAAATTGAAAGTATCGAAGATTGAACTATTCTTTAATTTATGCAAAATTCGCAGTTCAGAATTTTATTGAAATATATGCATCTTAGAACATTTTATAAGCCTGAATATCAGTATTTATGAAAAGTTTGTTTAATATACTTTTAAAATACATAAAGTGATTTTATAACTATATTTACTAAAACTTTTGCATTAGTAATAATTGAGTTATTCCCGCGTACATCGAACGGTTTCGTGGTGCTTGACACTCATTCAGAAACGAAATAGTACAATTATGTAATTTAATTATCGTTGATGTGTTGCAATAGTTGAGAGAAATGCATTCACCGTATCAGTTATCAAACTGTCAGCTGTCAATATGTTGGTAAAACGTGATTTCTATTCATTATAGTTAATTAGCGTTATTTCATAAATGAGCGGTATTTAGCAACTATGGAAAAAAAATTCCAAAAACTAAGATTTAATATATAACAAATAATAATAGTTCATTATATACACAGTGTTTTTTAAACAAATTGGAAGCCTTATCTATTCTTAAAGGACAGTGTTCTTATTTAATGCAATTTAAATGCATATCTTTTTTCATACGAATAAAGTATTTAAGATTATTCACTGAGCAATAAGATCAAGCTTAACACTCGGCAATTAGTTGATTGAATAAAAAATTCAAATTAAATAAAGGCATCGGACCCAGAGATACAATAATTAATCCACTTTTTATGGCATAGCAACGCGCGCCTGATCGATTTTTTCATCGAGAAATCTTTTAAACATTTGAAACAAGCTGAATATCAGCGTTCGAAAAACTTAAAGGAAAAGTCATTTTTGCGACGTCTGCCATTGTCTTCTGTCACGATTAAATCTTTCTCAACTCATCCTCGCCACTCAGACACGAAATCACTGTACAAAACACCATTTCATTGTCAATTGTATTAACTTTCGATTCGAAAACTATTATCATATAAAATTTGCATGCGGAAATTGGTCGTTTAAAATTTCCCGTTTTTATTATCAGTTTTATAACCGTAAGATTTCTCAGTGAAAAAGACACTTTTATGGTTAAGCATCGCAACGTGAAATGTATGCGTTTAACTAGAAATCGATCAACTTTCATCTTAAATTCAGAAGAATAAAATTAATTAAGTAGTGTGAATTACAACAGAAGGTTGAAATTTGACATTCGCTTTTTTGTAAAATGCGAAATTCTTTTTGCACAAAGTCCCAAGGCTGCGATTAAAATGAATAAATTCCAACGTATCACTTTTCTTCGTGAGATTGATCACAAGTACGATAGCAATATGACATTTTTCCGTTAATCGCAATAAATCTTCAATGTTGAATCAGTTTTTATTGACTTATCATTGATTTATAATCAATGCTTAAATAATTGTATGGCAGTTGCATTTATTTTCAATAAACGCGTTTTTCAATGTGCAGTTAATGTAATTTGCACTTCATTCACGTCGTTATTCAAAATTCGGTATTGAAATTGGAAGTGCAAGTTGAATAGTATACTTTGTTATCCGATCGATCCAACCTGTTGATCCACAACATGTCATCGTGTTAACAAGGACTGCAATGCAATGTGCAAAAGACAGAAAAACTGGTACGTTTAATGCGGTCAACGGCTTTAAAAATGGTAAGATATTCTGCAATGATTCTGAATATAAGAACTTATCATTGCAAGGACGTTAAGAAAATATCAGAGTCACCGATACCAATTATACGTACACTTTTGATGTATGCATTTTCCTTACATTATTTTTTTAAGATTTTATGATCTCTTTAATTTCAGTACGTTGTTATTAATTTATTAAATCTTGAAAGTCGTCTTAACAACTGCAATTGTAATTTGGATGTTTGTAAAAGTTACGAATTGAAGTTTAATTGTTTTATTGATTAAATATTTGTTAGAATAATTTTCACATTTTTTTAAGTTTAAATTTCATCTTGATTTTAAAAATATGCGCAAATTACTTTTTAAGATAAAATTATTTATAAATAAAACTAACTTTTTACTGGAGTAATTAAAATGATTCATATGAATATATATTATATATATCGTATTGTTTATAATAGTACAAATGTATAAATATAAATTGTGCAAAATAAAATGTAAGCACTTATAATAAATGTTACATTTATTGTAGCGATAAAAAATATTTGGTAATTATTCGGTATTACACGCTCCCCAATCGCCCCCAACAAATAAATGTTTTTATACAATTTTCACACTTATTATGAATCTGCAAATATTCATTATATGACAAAACTAAGAAAACTAAGGAAATTAAGGAAACTAAGAAAACTAATGAAACTAAGGAAACTAAGAGAGCTAAGGAAACTAAGAGAGCTAAGGAAACTAAGGAAATTAAGAAAACTAAGGAAACTAAGAAAGCTAAGGAAACTATGAAAGCTAAGGAAACTAAGAAAGCTAAGGAAACTAAGAAAGCTAAGGAAACTAAGAAAGCTAAGGAAACTAAGAAAACTAACATAAATATCGCATAATAAAATAATGTATTATATATATTGACTATATGTTAATTAGTTTTGTTTATTTTTTTTATTTATATTCATAATCAACGTTAAGAAATGCATCGCAAATATATATTTGTGCAAAGCAGAAAATGCAGTCGGATGCTGCGCGTTCTGGACCGAAAATCGCAATTATCTTGGAAACTGTTAGATACCGCCACGAAATATTTGCTCATTCGAAATCAGCGTGATAATCTGCATCAAATGCATGTATTGATACCCGGTTTAATACCAAATAATTATCAAATATTTTTCTTACACCAAGTTGTACTTTATTTAAAGAATAAATATAACTGTTATCAATGGGCAATACTCTTATTATTATAATGTAAATTGTATAATGAATTTTTTTTCGTAATAGACATAGTGTTTTTTCAATAAAAAAATGTGTTAAACTGTAAAATAAACTCCGCTTGATGAATTAGACTTTTAAATAGTAAATGGCTTTGAGTCGAAAATACTGCATACGTGTAAAAAATGGCTAACAAATTTATTATATAATACAAAGTATTATGAATTTATGTATAATTCAATTATAGTATTGATTAATCTAAATATTTAATTTATTTAAATAAATTGATGACTTTTCCGCATAATTTTTTTTTCTTTTTCCACGATAACAAATCTTTAAACCAACGAAAGATTGTACGAATACCATTTAAATGGAACCTTTTAAATTGACTTTTGTAGCATTTGCTTATTATATAATTTTTCAACACTTCTTGTACTTGACATTCTACACCTTCTTGAAAAAATAAAAACTGTCAGTCCTCACTAGACATAGTGAAAATGAACGAAATTTTAATGCACGTTTTACGATTTACAAAGCGTTACATAAATTTCAATTAATGAGAAAGTAGGGGAAGAATTAATATGTGGGTCGTACATTAAGTTAATAGAAAAACTCATAGTATGTACAAAGTTTAATAAACGTAATCGAAAGAATTATATAAATCATGCGTTATAACGCTATTAACGTACGATGCGAGATTGATGTAAGAATTTCTTTTGCATTAAACAGGATGTAAAAACTGAAATTAAGGAAGAAATTTAATTTTCGTTTTTATTATAAACGATTGACAAAAACTCTTTTTCTGAATTCACACATGCCTGAAACAAAACCTAAAGCTCACTCAAAGTTACCAAAAATTTTTATCGAAGTCTCAACCGTGAAGAAAGTGATCATTTTCCACTTTAATGGAGAAAGTTATCTCGTCTATAATAATGTAAAAATCCTCAACGTTACAAATTCTGAATAAATATATTTTACAACTCGAAACTGTGCAAGAAGTCTTCTTTTCTGTATTGGTACAGGAAATGATTATTTTCCCCACAGCAATCCGCCGTGAAACGTTTCATTTGCAACACGTGTGTAAACGCAAAAGGTTGATATTGCATTTTTCGATTATTTCAGTTATTTCGAGTTTGAGGAGAGCAGAAATTTAATTCATTTACAGACACAGTTACACAAAGGAGTGTCTCCCGTCTGAGGCATAATTGGGCATTTTATGAGTGTGTAATAACGGAACGTATATGACTCTGCTGCAATCGAAAAACCCCATGACGCAATGATTGCGATTAATCAGCAAATCGTCGGAAAACGCAACACCGTTTCTGCAATGATTGAATAATCCCGATTACTTCCCGAATAGAAAGTCTTATTTAATCCTACGGTTCTAACGGCCACACGGTTTACACAGTCCGGCTGATCTACTCATCTACATACAATGACGGCAAAAGTGCGCGCACCGTTTTAGCTCGTTTGCCTTAGCCTTTCATTTTCGACAAATCTTTCGGTTTTCACCGTCACCAATGACATAATAACAATTACTGTTTGTTTTTAATTACATTATATAATTGTGCAATCGTATGCGTGTTTATGACTCATGACATAACTATAGAATCAAAAAGTTATATAGCAATAAATCCTGGTAATATACATAAATACGTGATAAAATTATTTATTATTATTAATATCAATATGAAATAACAGTTATACTTCTATTGCTTTTCAAAAATAAACAATTATATAACATTGCAAAAATGAATGCAAATTGTAGACAGAAACACGACAAATGAAATTACCAAAATCACTCAAAAATTATATTAAGACTCGTATTTGTGTTCGATTCTTAACGAATTTTTAATTGTATTTATTGTATTTATTTTATTATATTATTATATAATTATTTTTATTATTAATATATTATACAGTTATTTAAAACACTATTAATTAAAAGCTAAATGAATTTCATTTCAGATTTACTAAACTGTAAAAATATAACTTATATAATTGTAGTGAATAATTACAAAGCACACCGTTGATTGAGTTGCACAAAATTAAAAATACGTTATTATTGTACAGCATTGTAGTGTGTGTAACTACGGTTATTTCTCTTTCGTCACAGCAAAATATGCGACTAAACTGAAATATATTTAATGTAGATGTTATGCAGGTTCTGTCGTAAGTTATGTTTAAATGAAGTCTTTGGATTTGTGCTTGCGAAAACAAAATTCTGTTTCGATCCAATCAGAGTAGTTTGATAATGAAATAAAGAAGTCAATGTTATATGTGTGCAATGTGATTTCGTTCTAAAAAGAGGTAGAGTCGTTGATTACGCAAGACCTGCCAAGTCGAAAGGTCTCATTGCAACTCCACGAGCGACCTACTTTGAGCACCCGGAACACTTTCGCCGCGACGATCCGATATCTGTTTCCGGTTAAAGACGTCATAATTTGGGCGTAACATTAATTAATTAATCGACGAAACAATAATTGTTAAGCGATGAAGCGCAAATATCTATCGGTATTTAATCGAATAGTTTCTGGCCGACAATGTGGTAAGAGAAAGCTCGATCAAAACTGGTATTCTGAAAATGAAAGTGATACCCCGTACCTGTTTTTTATCGAGCTTCTAAACTCTGAACGATGACTGATGAAGTTTCATTTGATAATACAAAATTCGCAAAAATTTTCAACGATCGTGCAAAACAACGCGAACCTACATTTGTCTCGTAAAAAATTCATTGTGTATATGTGTAATGTAAATTATGAAGGAATTTTTTTTTGTCATTTATTTTATTGAGGTTAATCATTATTATTCTTATAAATTATGTAAGTGAAATTAAAATGCACTTTATTGAAAAATCCAATAAAAAAGCATGGTTTTAAAAAGTATACTTCATTGAAAAACCATCTTTTGAATAAGAAAATTATTTTAAATATATATGTATATAATTGTAAATATCTTAAAAGTAATTAAATGTAATAATTTGAGTTTCAATTTGATAATCGTGCTAATATTTAAATAACAAGATGTAAAATTGCTATGGTTAAAATTTCGTAATATATATTCTGTTTTATTGAAATTTGGAACTATGAGAATATGTTTATATAATTGTTAACAAGCTTCTTAATCAAGTATATAAATATTATACTAAATTTTTAAAAAATTGAACTGTAATTTAATATTAAAGGTTGTACAATATATAATAACTTTAAGTATAACTATTTATATGACAATAAAAATCTGTTTGAGAATGGAAATGGATTTTTTAATAAAAAATTAATATATTTTATTATAGCAATAAGACAGATTTTTTGTAGAATAAATATAATTTCTTCTGTGGAAATCAGAGATATGCATTATATAAGCTCATTATGTTCACTTTAATGTTTAAAATAGTATTTTATATTATCAGAGAGTAATTTTTCTTACTATTTTAACTACAATGCATTAATTTTTAATAAATCATTTCTTTACTTGTAACATGACTACTTCGAAACGATACAAAAATATGCTATTCATTCCATTGTAACAAAATATATCACTTAATATGAAATAAATTTGCGCAATTAATTTTCATTCTTATGTTGTGTAATAAGTTAGCATTCGAATGAATATTGAACTTTACTCAAGTAAATATTACTGCACTGCATAACACAAAATTTTTTTAATTTTCTTTTTCTTTTAAACTTGAAATTTCACTTTACATTTTAATTTCTACACTTTTTTTAATGTCTTTACTTTGTCCTCGTGGCATAATAACTGCTTAATATTTTTTTCAGCGTGTATAAATTTATATAATAATCATACTTAATTGTGCATTTTCAATAATTTAAATAAGTGTCTGTAATTTAATTTTACAATTTTTACTTTTGAACGTAACATTTATTATTATTATTATTAATTTTATTATTGCACACGGTAACAAGTGTTTCTAAGTCGCGATATTCCAGTTCTGTTCAGCAATGAAAAACAATTAAATATTATAACACCCAAGTAAATACAACTGGTGCGTTCTTATATATAATTTATATATTATTCTTACGTCTACATTTTTAACTTGTTTAAATTGAAAAAATGTTAATTTTAGCGTTCTAAAAATATTGTAGTTCATCTTCAATAAGAAAAAAGAAAAACAAAAAAAAAACAATATTCCATACCGTTATAAATTGGTGTAAACAATAATTTTATTAATTCAAAATAAACAAATTAAAGTCATTCAAAACTTATAATTTTCTTGTGGCATTTTATTTAATAAAAATTATATTTAATTAGCTGTTAATAAATCAACTAATTGTTTTACAGCCGATGATGCATCAGGAAGATATACCAACGGTTTTTTATGGGGAAACACCTACTTCGTTGGTTCAGCTTCTGAATGTTCTTATATCGGATATAACACGAATACCAAGGAAATTAAATATAACCCTGGATCCTCCTCGATTACCGACATTCGGGGATATGATAATGAGCCAAAGAAAGTGAGAGGACATTCTGGTTTCACAGGAGAATCCTCTTTATTAAATGATATTAATGACGAACCGCCTTACCCTCTTGGTTTCTTCATGCTGAAAATTTCTATTAACGGAACGTTCACTCCATCGGTAATTTCAACGACTGGTTTGTCATAAATTTTAAATAAAAGTTTCTTTACTTCTGTGAGTAATGCAAATATTTTCCATTAAAAATGAGACATCAATTTCTTTTTTAAGCTTGTGAAAATCTCATTATAATTTTAAAATTGTTCATTTGAATGTAATATTGGTTATAATATTGTACAGTTAAATATAGGAATATAGGAATAAGTCCAAACATTTTCTTTTCAAAGGTGCTTTTCAGTGTTCCATTCTAGTCAGTTGCATTAACAATTAAAGAAAGTAATATTTGCAATCTAATTTCATATCACGGGAATTAAAATGAATAACGCGATGAACTTCTTGGAAACGGATCCGGGAAATAAAATTTAATGGAAAACGATTGCAAAATATTAATTGGTCTGAATTGCACGCTTCGTGTTCGCGAATTATTCTCGTTCGAAGTGATTTTGTGGATGCCGTAACTCGCATAACTTACTTAAATAAAATTCGCAATACAATTATCTAACTCGTCGTATTTATGTTATTGTACTTGTTCTTATTTGTTTAAATGAGTAATTTGCCAGTCACATAATGGCTAGAAAACAAACTCGTTTTTTATATTAGGAGAAAAATGACGCATTAATAACTGTAACGTTTTCCATTGAACCTATGATTATAACGTAAAACTTATTTAAATTACTTATTTTATTTGTTTCGCAATTTTGAGGCACATTCTAGACTCATTTGTCAAAGATTAAATATTTC
>JABFOX010002869.1:0-10941 GCA_022817665.1 Axea sp. ZL-2020
ATAAAGTGGGATCCAAACCCGATCCCCTTCTCAAATCCGAACTTCCAATCACTCTTCTTCTCGGAAATAAAAGTTTCTGACCTAAATCGATTATTTGTCCGAATGCGGAGTTGTTACAGTCATGTTTTGAAATCAAGTACATGAAAATGGTATTGCGATGATTTCGAAATTGTATTTGCTTCTGACACTTTTCATGGGAACAAATTAAAGTTTTCAAAAGAAAAAACAAAAAAGGATTCTTTTCAACGTTTAATTTTTTTTGTAACCAGAAGTTTTTAAAAAGTATTTCTTTTTAACACTGGAAGATTGAATTAAACATTTTTTTAGCTCTTCAATTCCTTATCCACGTTAAAATTTCTTTATGTTAGAAGTAATAACAAACATAAGTTTTGTTAGAAGAGCAAAACACATTTTAGTTTAATCAGTGCTGTAAGTTACCAATGTGAATAATTCAGTAGTTTAATTGCAGTTTTAAATTCAATTTGAATTTGGCTTTCTTATTTAATACTTGCTTCTATATTTTAAAAGTCGATGGGCTTCACTTCCGTTACTCTAGCAGGAATTTTCGTACTCCGAACACCTTTTACTCGTTTCATGTATTCTGATAAAAATCAGTTTAAGCGTAAGACAGGCAATAAAAAATAGCGGTGCAATGATATGTCAAAATGATGTAATAAATAGTGTAATAAAAGTAATTATATTGACATCGTCACATCGCTGCAAGTGTTTGGTCTAATAAATATAATCAAATTAAATAAAATGTAGAAATTTGTAATAAATATTATCATACATTTTTTTAGAACATCAAAGTACATATGGACAGTTTATTTTGAAAATTAAATGAAAAATCATTTTCTGTTGCTTCAAACAAGTAAAGCTTTAGCGTATTAATCAATTAAAAAATATAACTTAGTATTGTCAAATATGGCATTGTTCCTACTAATTTATCAATATGTGATTTGATTATATGAATTTCTTTTAGGCAGATGAATTTGTATATATATATATATATGCTGTAAATGAACTTACACCACTTTCAAAATAAATGGTCTATATATTCTAACAGGTACTTTTTTTGCATTTGAAGTATATAACAGATAACTCACGTTGTGAAAGTTAAAGTGTTTTAATACATTGCACAACGAGAAGAAAAGGATTATTCACGAGTTTGAAGTTGGCTGAACCAGATGACTATGAGCGTTCATAAAAGCAACCCGAACGATCATCAGTTGCACCCAACTTCATTCAAAGAATGAGAGAGCTGTAATAAATCGTAAATAATAATATAATGTAAATAGTTTTCAGAAGAATTAAACATACTTGTAAATATAATTTTCAGAATAACTTTAAATTATGCAAGAATACAATTTTAAATTCCTAAAAATTAAAAAAAAAATGTGGCAAAAAGTATTAAATAAGAAAGTAGAATTCAAATTGAATTTAAATATTGAAAAAAAAATTGAGATTTGTTGTAAAAAAGTTTTATTATTTAAAATTGTGTTTATGCACTCTGCTTGTCAAACTGAACTAAATCAGTACCGATATTATTGACAGAAAATAAATCACTTAACTGTTGTGGAAAAGAAGATTTTGTTTATTTTGTGTTTTTTTATTATTATATATATTATTTATATATTTTATAATTAGGGATGAAAATCGTGTGTCAGTCAGTTTTATAATGCAAATATTACAAAATGTACGATACAAGAAGTCACAAATTTAATTAAACAAAAGGTGCACTGGTCGTTCAGTGTTCAGTCACTGTCTTGTATAAGGTATTGTTCAAAGAATGAATTTTTATCTCTTATTTAACCGAATTATAAAGTTAAGAATCTAGATTAATAAATAATATTATAATTGTAATATTTAAACCTATTAAATTTCACTCTAAATACGATTCAAATATAAGTTGATACTATAAAAAACACAGTGCATTGTCTGTTTTCAAGAAAAATCTGGTATTTTTCCTTACGAATCTAGTAATGATTCTAATTCTTCTTTATTAATATAAGATTATATCTAAATGTTATAAAACCTAAGATATTACATTTAAAGTTTATTAAATCAAAACGAACCCTACTAATCTGCGTGTAATTGATTTCATTATCTATTTTGCTTCAATTTTATTCTAACAAATCCTTTTTTTTAGCAATAATAACATTAAATATAAGTATTAAAATCTAATTATTTATCCCTTCTTTACCTGTGTTATAAGACATAAATGACTAAGTTTTAAAATTTTCCAAAAACCATTAATAACCTGTTCCAAGAATCTTAAAAGTTTTTTCTCTGATGAAACAAGTATAATCACATAAATACTAAAATGGATCAATGTTAATAAAATTTAATTTATTCTGTAAACCTTAATTAACTTTAACTTACTTCAAACAGATCTGTTCAAATCTGCATTCAAATCAGATTAATCGCATTAGAACAATCTCTAGTTACACATCTGGTGTAAATCTGACGTGTACGATTATTCCCTTAATTTTTCGGATCTAAGTCATGAATATTCTCAAATGTATTCAAACTTGGGAATCAATTAAAATGATCAGATATGTTTAATTTTTTTACTTACCCATACCTGATCACACCTATTTAAATTTGCTTTCATATCTTACGTTATACGTTTCTTGTGTCATGATGTGTAATGAACTCAAATCATATATAAAATAAAAATGATCCAGTATCCAATTGAAATTTGTTCAAACATTAAATCGACATTTGCGGGCTTTTAACATCCCATCAGCTTTATGTTCTGTTAAATAACAGACCTTAAAATAACTTTTATTTCTACCGTATAAATTTCCCACATAATAAATGAAACCAATATAGTCCACACATTATATACGTATTACTTTCCATAGAACCAGTTATTAAAATTATTGCTGCATTTATTACTCTATTCTAAATTCAATACCGCTACTTTATAATCATTCAATTTAAAACATTTTCAATATTATTTCAATCGATACAAATTAGGTGAAAATCTACGATAAAGAGAAGCTTATAGGAAGGCAAACGATTGGTTTCCGCATCGTCGAATAATGCGTACGATTGTTTCGTATGATTTTTCATAAACACCGATCGGATAGCCAGATGTACCGTGAGGTACTTGACTTTGTGTTCGAGAAGCACTCTTATTGTAGCTTACGCGAAGCACTTCGTAAACAGAACTGACGGTCGAGCGAACGGACAGGCGCTTCGCTTTTACTCTCAGCATTCGAACATATTACACACCGGGGCGAAATACGCGGAACAAAGCTCCGCCATTGTTTTGTGCCGTCAATAATCCACTTGCTCTGACTTGGAGGACCGCGCCATCGAGATCTGGCTTCAATTTGAAAGAACGAGAGGCATGGGAGAAGACACACTACGCGCATTGGAGATGATAAAGGAGAGCACGAGAAACCGAGAGGACGAACCAAGAGCAAACGGAAATTTCACAAACCCTTCGAACGCAACCCTCTTCTGTCAAAGAAGAATGCCGATCGAAAGAACGTCACATAAAAATACTTCAACTTTTGACTCTTCTCGTTTTTGTTCCTCCATTCTTCTTATTGTAAGTTATTAAAAGAACATTGTTTATTTCTGACTTTAGTAGAAAACAAATTTTACTGTTTCAATAAAAATGTTGATTTTTGAAAAGCAAACAACTTTTTGTCTGCAGCATGAACAATCGTGCAAAGTTCTTACCCGAAAATAATCAAATGCTCGCGATGTAAAACGTCCTAATTTTGAATAATTTCACGTTGCAAGTTGATTATGCGTGTTTACAGCTTATTAAAAAAGTTTGTCTGTTAACAATTACAACGAATGAAGCAAAATCAAGTTTTTCGTTTTTTATTTATCAATTTGCATTAGTCTGAGCGACGAAGTGAACAAATATGGTACTTCAACATTATTTAAACGCTTTGTACAGTTTTGATGAAAATGCGCCATTGTACGCGGAAATATAGATGGAAAATATTTGATAAATGTTTCGTAATCCGAAGACATAAATGGATGGTGAACAATATTTTTCGAATTGCACAATAAAAATTTAACAAATTTAATTCATCTTTACAGCGCAATCTCGTTAGGTGTTCACTCACAATTTTGGATTACTAAATGATCGGTTGCAATATTAAAACTATTTTTTTTATGCTTCGTGCGTTTTTTGTCGAAACGTTTATCCACATTCTTTATGACATTAATTTTCATCCAGTTTTGTACTGAATTAAGCCAAATAAAAGCTCGGTTTTGCGTGGAATTAAAATGTGAGAAAATAAATATTATTTTACATATGTTGGTGGTACTTTAAACATTTTAAGATTCTAAACAATTTTTTAATTCATCGTTTTTCAATAATGTATATAAATCCAGTCACGTTACCTTATATTCTCAAGTAAGAGTATATTACTGCATTTTTTGTAATGAAAATAAATATATTCATTAATGAAATTAGTTTACTTTCACGTACGAATTATAGGAAACAAATTAATATTATCTTCCTAATGTAATATAATTATCAACTCAACAAAGTACACTTTGAAATCACTTATCAAATTCTCATAAAAGTATTATATTCTGTTAACTAAGACTTCCTAACAAATCTGCAATTATTCTGTTGTTAGAAAATCTATTTTTTTTACCTCTTACTGATTTTTTTATCGGATTCATTTCGTGTAAAATTTTTTTTCCAAGTAGGTTGTTTATGACAAATATGATAAGTACCGAATAATATTTATATGTATCTTATGATGAATTATCATTCCTATCCTAATTGAATTATTATAATTCCCAATTAGATTTCTAATCAGAGATCTAAACAAGATGATTATGAATTGAATTCAAATCTAATTCATTGTTTATGTGGCACAATATACCCAAACCATTATATTTGTATAACATTTGATTTTATTGTGTAAAAATAAGTCTGCTTAGATCTGAAAACAGTTGATTAGTCTGAACAGTTGCGAGAATTCAACATGTCAGCACATTTTTCAGAATTGATCAAAAATGTTCAGGTTTGTTCCTCTTCCGTTCGGATTGTGTTCCAAATTTAATTAAATCAACTTTACGAAAATAAATAGTGTCCTAAAAAACACAAACTGTGTAAAAAACATTTGAAAGCAATGTCTCTACAATATAAATTTACTCGTGAATTCAAAACTGTTAAAAGCAGAATTTTTTCTCGAAATTACACTCTCGCTTCTTTGAATATGAAATCGATTAAGCAACTTCGTACACTCAAATGAATTAATTCCCCGACAGACAGCGCAGCATTGTAAAAATCATGCGGACATTTTACTCGTAAATTAAAATCTGTTGCTTTGCTTCTTGCGGTATTAAAATTTTATACAGAAGAGCATCGAATTTATTTTGCTGCTCGAAATTACAAATGCAATTGATGTTCTTACGGAAAGGAGGAGTTAAGGGATGGCCGGGGAAAGGAAGAAGAGCGAATCAAAGCAGTAGCGGCAATCAGATGATTAAAGGCGCTTCTGCATGGCTGACTGGATAGCGCGAAATTCCCAACGGGATTCAAAGTCGCTGGCCATTGCCTAACCCGGTTGAGTCGTGGCGGAGAGATAGGCAGCGTGGCTTGTAAGTTGGAGTTCGTGGTTGCGCAAGCAGGCAACCAGACCAGCGGCGTTCGTTCTCGCTATCTCTTCGAACCACCCTCGAAATCAAGCATCGAATTGGGATGGCTGCGTCTAGCCCTCCGTGCAACGTCCCTCTTGGCAAACAGCAGCCAACCCGTAGCGTCGGAACACGATTCCCGGGGATACGGGAATACGTACGTACGTTAGGAGCATCGAGCATTAACTCAAGGCACAAACAAGTAATATACCAATTTGTGCAACTTGCCCGGATCCACGCTATTTTCGTTTCACTCTTGTCCAACCTTTTTGCGCTTAAGTCTACACAAGCCGCGTAACTTGGAACAATGATTATCATTGGATAATTTTGAGATCCGCTAATGTTTGTTCAAGGTTTTATATACGCTCTAAAAATATTATTTTATGGCGAAAAAGAATCGGGATTTATTTCATCCACGAGAAAATTAAGTAGAATAATTTTAGATTTTAAAAATCACTCCTTTTTGATTGTACGATGTACCGATAGAATGTGTGCTCTACAACATCATACTGCGGTGTTGTATTATTCAGCGATGTTAGAAAATAGTCGGTAATTTTAGATACCAGTTTTCTCTGTATTGAAACATTCCTCCAACATGATAACTTTTCAATATTTTTTAACATTCGTTCATTTAAATATCATGTAGTATTCATTTTTTAATAATGGCAGCAATAGTAGTAATAAAAACAACAACAACAACAACAACAACAACAACAACAACAACAACAACAATAAGATTCTTACTTGATTAATTCTTGATATCAGTTTGATTGGCTCACCACAAAGTTGCTGCGACATCTGATGAACACACTGAAAAAGAAACGTAATATATAATTTCGACAAAAATGCAGATCTAATTTTAAATTCAAATTAAAAAAAATCAAAGTGGTATATTATTATTGTGTTGGTAAGAGTATTAGTTTAATAACGGTGTATTCCAGAATACAATTTTTGTTACTGAAAAATGTAATATCACTTTTAACGATATCAGAGGTACTTCATTGACAAAGTGAAAAATTTATAATACATTTTAAAAATTCATTCACAAATGTAAATGCTCAAAATTTATGTACATTAAAAGCAAAGTCCTCGAAATTGAGACTTTTGTACACTTCACCAAATGTTTTCAAAGGTTCTGACGATTTCCAATAAAATTATTCTACAAAAAAGCAAGCAAAATTGTATGAAAATTGAGCCAGTATTGGTTTTAATTAGGTTTTGGGATATTTTTGGAATGCAAAAATTAATTAAAAAAATTAATGAATACTTAAAACAAATGTGTAAAAATAGAAAAATGTGTTGAAATTGAGCACAATGAAAATAAGATAAATTAACTGTCAAACAATTGAGTGTAGCATAATTATGAATGCTGACATGTCAAATACTTTTCATTTTCTTTCGGTTATAAAACGTTTAAAATTATTTAAATAAATAATCTCACAACATTGGTGCGAAAATAAATGTTTAAATTTGTATAAAAATGTAAACATTATTATACATGAATACAGGTTTGAAAAAAACGAAGATATATTTGTACAAAAAGAAGAAAATAGTTGGAAAAATTTATTGACGTCGCAAAAATCAAATACATCCAAAAAGGTATGTCACTCCACATGCATTAGAAAATTAAATATTAAATTAAAGCAAAATCCAGCGAGTACAGTATATTTTAAACTTGATATTAATATCTCATGTGTTTTATATTCAAAAATATGTAATGCAATTACGTGCTTTAATCTTTTAAAAACCACGCTATACTAATAATAATTAAAATCTTAATTTTATAACTAAAATTTAATTAAAACTTATTGCGCAATATTCGTTAATGTTTGCATTTAACTTTACTTTGTTTATATTTATTATATTCCATTTGCTTTTTTATGTAATTGTTGATACATTTTACTGAAACTAAAAATTATTATAATTTAGGCATAAAATAAATTTAATATTCAATCACCAACAGAAACCTTCAATAAGGAAGAAAAATAAAAATTACAATATGATGAATGCTAATAAAGATAAGAAATCTCCAGATGTTCCCAGACCAGCGGTACCACCTCTGCCCAATTTAAATCCAAGACATAAGAACTTACTCGATGAACCGATTGATAAATATGTAAAAAAATAATTTTAACATGTTAAATTGCACCAATTTACCGATATTCGTTACATATTTCTATCAGTCGTAAAATGTCCAGTATATTGATTGGTATTTCTTATTCAAACTTCTCGAAATTAAACTACTTTGTATTTATTTTTAATTACAAAAACGTTTAGTGAAATAAGAGCTGATTGTTAATCACTGTAAGTAATGACATGTCAAAAGATTACAAATTCAAAATAAAAAAATGTACAATGTATATTTGTGTATCTTATGTAATTCATTTAAATGGGTTTTAAAAATAAAATAATTCTAAACCACTGATTGAAAAATATACGATGCAGTCAAACAAGACTCGGTAAAAGATTTTTACACAAAGCCGTCGAGTTCCCATAAAATTTCTTTTCCGTTGCAAAAAAACTGTGTATGCCATTAATCAATACCATTAAAGATCAACCACTGTTCGGCTGGATCCTTAATCCAGAGAATTATTATATCTTAGAGGATACATGTTTATTGCAAGATAATCTATCCATTTCGGGGTACTCAGTGCAACGCACTGGCATTCATTGATGTTCAATTTTCCGCTGATTTCTTAATACGATGTTCATAAAATGCGCAAGATGCACAAAAAAAAGGACCACTGCGATCCTTTTCGTCCGTCTTTGATGTTTAAGAAATCGACGGTGAATTGACCGGAGCTACTGGAACCTGTGAGTCTTTCGAAAATCGGCATAACCAATTCAGGGGGACACGTAATCCCGCACATCCGGTATCCATTTATTCACCTAGTATTGATTTCACTTAATGATTCTACGAAAATGGTCATTTCATTGCGATTTAATTTTAGTTTCGCTTAGTAATAGTACGAAATTGATAAATGAATATAATAACAACTTACTATAAAAAAAATGTCATTCATTAGAAGTATTGATAATTTGATTTTGTAATAATATAAACATTTCGAGTACAAAATGTTGAATGTTTTTTACTAATTTTAATTCATTTGTATAATATGTAAATTTAGAATATATTGTCAGTATATGAACGAAAAATAGAAAAATACGAAAATAATTCTACAAAATTCCTTAAATTAAAGCAATATATATGTATAATTTTTTATTAAATAGAGGTATTTTTTACACGCATGCAACGTTTTATACATTTGATGAAATCTGACGAATAATCTGAATAAGTGAAATTTAATTAAATGTTATATAACTTTATACAAGCATATTTTCGTGAGTAATCAAATCCGAATAAATCAAAAATTTGAACTGAACAAGGAAATTTGAACTCAAAAAGGAAAAACTTTATTTTGAAATATTTCGATGATTTAACATACCCTCTATCACATTACACAATTAATTTTGCAAAAATTAAACGCTATTCAAATTTACATTTTTTAAATAACTATTTTTTATAAAAAGACATAAAAGCTATCAAAGGATGGAAGATTAAAGAATATAAATAAAAAATCGGAAAAGTTGTTGAAGTCTGCAAAAATATGACTAGAATTTTAACCACATTTTTTTTTTTTTTTTTGGAGTTTAATCATCTCATTACATTTAATGAATGTATCCTCGTAATATAAACATTGTCAATAATTAATTTCTTTTTTAATATATACAAGATAAAAATTTTTTCTTATTTTGGTTACAGAACAATTTTGGCTAAAGAAATCGACTTAATATTCTTATTGTGATGAATTTCGATAATTCAACAACTGTATGATGTTGATTTAAATATCGACCAAACATTTAAATTTCGGAAAAGAACAAAGCTGTAATGAATTACTTTCTTCTTTTCCATTCTTTTAATAAAGTTTGTTTTCTTCCTTAAATACTTTTTTCAATACACCTTTTATTCTTATTGCACCGTTTATTCATTTGCATTACAAAATATGCTGAACATTTCGTGTTTTGGTCTGCATCTAGTAATAATGATACCAGTAATCATTAACAATATAATTTATAAGAATTTTTGACTTTCTTGAATTTTTTACACGAGCCCTTAATATATTATTCAAAGGAAATACAATTAAAAACATTTTATCTCGAAGATTTTATTTAAAATTTATTAATATTGGCCACTTTACTTGAACGTCGGCATAAAACTAAACAGGTCTTAAAAGATGCAAATGGTACCTCATCCAATCACTTTCGACTCTTTCGTATTATATTAGATAAATGTATGTTTCATCGCGTTTATCGAAACGAAAATCCACTCATATTTCTTAGTTCGTTATATTGCGGTGAAATTAAAATTCCGATTCGATTTGATCCGATCAAGTATAACACCTGATAAAAGTATGCAACGAATGGTATTATTTGTTGGATTTCATCAAACAGGGAATACACTCCCCCTCTCTTTATTAGACTTTTGTGGCAGTTTATCTGAATTGAAAACAAAAAACTCATTCGATCGAACTCGTTTAATGCAGAAAATTTTTCTATGAAATATGGCACATCGGTTGGGAAATAACTTGACAATTGCAAAACACCCGCAATAAAAATCAACTACCAAAATGGGATGATCAGATGAAAAGTGGCATTAATTATTCCATTTCTCTTTCGGCGTTATTCCATTTGGAATTGATTGATATTCGTTGATCAATAGTAGTTGAATTTGAAGTGGCTTTGGACGGTCTCGCGTTGCCGCGATATAAATATTTAAGACCGAAATTGGCTGCCAAAGAGTTTGACGCATTGTTTGTACATTGTTGCCGGCACAATGCGATCGAGCATTGTGCGTGAATCGTGCATTGCCAGGCATAATACTTGAGCAGTTCCCCGCGTGCATTTATGAAGGATTAAGCGCGCTCGTAAAATCACGACTGACCGCCATATGCTCGCTCTCGTCACGTCATCCCGCCGTACTAATTAGTAGCTCTTACGTCGATTCACGATACGTGATCGGCCTTACGTAGACGTGTATCGAATTATCGATTTAACCTCGAAGCGGCTTTATTGACGTACCTACGTGCCCATGAATTCAAATTAACATTCATTATCGCGATAAATATGCACTCGCGTATTTGTTTTAGTACCGAGTCTGCGCGAAAAATTAATCGTCGAAATCGTGCGAATCATTCTGTTCGATGAAAGTATTCGAAACTTTAGATTAAATTTCATTTGGAAATGTACGAATGAATCAAGTTTTCAAATGTAAATAGATTTAATAAATATGGGAGTTGCGTAGAACAAATGTTTATG
>JABFOX010002870.1:0-10940 GCA_022817665.1 Axea sp. ZL-2020
CCTCCCCCTCAGCATGGGGTAACAATACATGTTTTCTGTAGTTTTTGACGCTGATTACGAATTTAAAAAATTATTTTTTTAAATTCATTCTTATATTTTGTACATGAATTTTGTTATGAAATTTTTTTAAATAAAATGTTACTTTTCTAATAAAACTTCAAAATATAATTTTATATTTATGTAATATTTTATACTAATTTTATTGATACCGCATTTCAGCTATATTTTTATTTTCGTACATCCGGAATAATTATTTATGAAAAATGTATTATTTATATTCTTAAATTAAATGTACGACGTTTCACTTAAAAATTGCAGTATAAATTACAAACATTGAACTCTAATCTAGTTATTGTTCCTATAAAGTTCAAATTTATTTAAAATATACATCGATGTTATTCTTATGTATATTACTGATTATTCTTGCTGCTGTAAGTTGTATACTTCAAGTTCATCTTTCTAATATAAATGCTAGGAGTCGACAAATGTACCTCAAATGCAAACGCGCAAATGAAAAATTACTGTGTATACAAAACAAAATGCCACATGTAAATTATGAAATTTGTCTGCAACACATGAAAATGCTTGGTTAAAATTAGTAAATAGTTAATGTTTTAATGTAAACTCAGCTAATAAATTATTTTTGAAGTAGCAATACTATTCAATATCGTAATTTATTCTGTAACGTAGAGCAATATATTCTGTACTATTTCTCCCGGTATATAATTAAATCAATACAATTAAAGATATCGTACATTATTTGGCAACGATAGCATCTTAAATAATGCCAAAACTCAATTCCGTGAATTTGCGATATTCTTATTTGTGGTTTTATAATTCACAATAATAAATTAAAATAATTATTATACCGATAAAAAATAAATCTATATTATACTTTATAATTCATATTTATTTAAATATTATAAAGTTATTTACTTTATTGATGTGATGCACTAAATAAAAAGTATTTTATTAATTTCAAACGCTTTTATAATTGTGAGAGACAGTGAAAAAAGGCTAAACTAACTCAATATCATAAAATATCCAACGTTTATTGGCGATGGAAGTTTTATGAAGAAGCGGCGCCCAATATTGTTCAAGATCACTTGAAATTAGAGCAAATTAAATGATAGAACTTTGCATTGGAAAGTAATTTGTCATGTCCCATATATATTTTATATCTTATCATTTAATTAATATAGACAGTTGCTTTTGAAATAAATCAAACTTTTATTAAATACAAGGATGACTAAATACATTCATGTGTATCATTGTACTGAAATTTATTTCGAATGACACGCTTCAGTAAACTTATTTATAAGTAACAATTCGGTATATTTAAAACAAATAATATTATTTTATAAATAATTTTATAAAAACACATGTAAAACTTAAAATTAGTTATACTTATTTACTCATTTAACGATGACTTATTTTTCAAATTCATATATTTTTAATAATTGCATGTCGTCCAATATAGTATAAACATTATTCTTTTTAAAAGAACGCATGTCGTGCTCCTTTAGTCAAATTTATATCTTTTAAAAATTCAAAATTCAAAATTATTTTAATATAAATATGGAGAGTTGGCATTTCGTTCTATAAGGCGCATGATGTGTGTTCTAAGAAATATAATGTTTATACTATATTGAATGACATATAATCATTAAAAATACATGAATTTGAAATATAAGTCGTCGTTAAATAAGTAAGTAAAATATTTATCGCATGATTGAAAGAAACTATTTGAGAGTTATCCAAAAAATAAGATGAAACAATTCCTTTTTCAGGTTTTGCTTCAAATTTAGGATATAACATCTGGAAGTACCAATGTCTATACGTCCAAGATGTTCACTTAAGCCTTACTAATGAGCTGGAGGGTGAATTAAAGAACGAAACGCCAATTCTATATATGTATATTAATATAACCTTGAATTTTGAATTTTTAAAAGGTATAAATTTGACTAAAGGGACACGATATGTGTTCTTCTAAAAATTATAATATTTATATTATATTAGACGACATACAATCTTTAAAAATATGTAGTTATGAAGTCCTTAACTTATGATAGTTTGATTCATCTGTTATTAATATGCATTAGTTATCTGTCGGAGTCAAATTATTTTCAATGCAATATACTTAGAAATTGGTACAGTAGTGTCAATTTGAAGAAAAAATTAATAACTTCTGGTCCTTAGACGTAAGCGCTTTATAAATTCAACAAGATCATCTTACGTTATTTCTTTAAAGTGAATTTCCAAAATACGAGATACTCTTAAAGTCAACGTTCGTAAAGATATTAAATTAATCATATTTATATTGGTTATTCGACTACCAATTGACAGTCAATCAGCCAGCGTCAAAAATATTATAGATTTAATTACGATTGTAGAGTTCAAGTAATAATCAACTGCTCGTTTATGTCGCGCAAATGTTGACCTAATTGTTGACATTGGCAATATACTGATTTTTTTACATGTAGTGTAATAGTTCTGCAATTTTTCTGGATTGCACTCGGGATTTAAAACCGCTTTATTACTGGAACTAACTTTTCATGGCAATTTATTTAAGTTACGGCAGTTAAAGTTCATCGACTGGGCGCAAAACAACCTTCTAACGCAATTTTGTGGGATGTGTCCTGAGCTGTTATCGCTGCTGTGATAAGACTGAATATAAAATTCACGCGAGTCCATTTTCCCTTAATGTCAACTTCTGTGCCAAAATACTCCACAGAATTTCATTATTCATGGTATTAATTTCGTAAATTACAGTGGCTCTTTCAATTAGCATAATTTTTTCTAAAGTCTGTTAAAAAGTCATTAGCGCGTGTAGCCTCGTTAAATTTACACGATGGTTAACTGTTAAAACGATAACAAAAATATCTTGATTCGATTTTTTAAGTTGTACATATACAGTTTTACAAAATAAGCGTATTTCAGAGAAATGCAAAAGTATATTTTTATAATATTAGTTTTAATAAGATATTTTTATAATTTAATGCATATTCACAGAAAAATATTCTGTAAAAGAGAAATACGACCTTATTTTTTAATTAATTAAAATAATTTATCTTAATGTAACTTTTGGAATGCTATTCAGATTTCTTTAACTCATTGTTTAAAAATGTATAATGTCATTATATAATAATTTACTGTTTAAGAAAAAACGATCAATTAATTTATTTTAAAAGATAGAGAATTTCTGATGTTTTATTGCGAAATAATAAAGTGTTACAAATTTTGTAATATTGACATTTTTATTTGTACTTTTTTGTATGATAAAAGTGAGATCATATATTTATACGTCTATATATTTTGTTATTGACTGATGCATTGAATTTTAATTAACTATACGCTATATAGATGAATTTCCATCTTATTTACTTTTTTTTAACTGTTTGAGAATATATGTATATGTATAATTTGTAAATTAAATTTGTTTAATTCGTAGACTTTAAATATAAATAGTGCAAAAAATAATAAAACTGTGTTATCAAACTCTCTCGTGTTTAAATATCAAGACATTTATTTTAAAATAAAAAACAAAAAGAAAATATTTCATATGCTATGTTTTGATGCAACATCTATAAGACGTTAATTATATTTGTATATTTATGAAAATAATACCACTAGCAGATACATTCACTCTCATACTTTCTTTCTTTTTAATACGACGAGTTTTGTTGTTAATGCCAAGTTTTTAATATAAAAACTGACATTAAATAAGAAGATGATTTAAAATTACTCGACAATGCATGACAATATTACAATGAATGATAGGGATTCGAAATTTCAATTCGATGAGATGATTTACTCCACACGTTCGGAATAAACGGAGAAGGGATCTCAAGATCACTGCCGTCTGCATTCGAATAACCAATTCATTCCGACAAGTTGATGTATTGCACTATTCGTGATATAAACTGGATTATTCATCCCATCACACCAATCATTAAAACGACAAATTCGATAATTAGCTCCTCTACAGTTTTTGTGGTAGAAATAAGATATCCTGATATTTAATCTATTTTTAAGTTGTTTTGATATCAATATTTGTCAGTCAATATTCAGAATTTATAGAATACTTAGCTTTTATTTATTAATAAGGATAATATCAACTTATTATTGACATGAATTATCAAATGATTCTAATAAGGAAATTTCCAAGCATTTAACGTATTTCAGTTTTAATAATAGAATCAATATATCTTTAAGCGTACGGTTGAATAGGGTTACCGTGAATACCATCATGATATCATAAATAATAAAGCATTCTTAACATAAGTCAACAAAATTCATTGTCATAAATGCGAGTTTATAGCGTGCCGACTAAACCTACATTGATGGAGATGCGGATGTTGGCTCCAACAATTCTAGTATATCTGAATCTACATTTTCGAGGCAGACGAATGGATGATAGACTGATTTACTCCGTTGCTATCAAGGAAGTCAGGTCTGAAGGACATCATATTTATAATACATGAAGTCTTTACGGTAATACATACAGAGTTTTATAATCTACGCAAGTAGGTCTTCTACATCCTACGTCGAAGCTTTTAAGGTAGTGTAAATATTTATAATAAAAGCAAACTTATAACTTCAAATTAAGAGCAAAGTGCGATCGTAATGTATGCTTTGCAAATATTAACATTAAAGGAACATGAATAAAGGTTACTTATTGATGTCAAGTTTCCCAAAAACAGATCGAACAATGAATTGTAATCACAATCCTTTTTTTAAAGAGCAACAACATTTAAAAAATAAATAATTCCAGAAGAATTTTATTTCATTAGAAATTACAAGTTTCGTTTATGATGTTAAGTTTATTAAAGCTTATGAGTGAAATCCACATAGAATTATTATCCCCATAATACTTTTAATAAAATATTAAAAAATTAAATTTATCAATTAGTTATCAAGTATATGACGGAATAAATGTTAAATAAAAAAGTATTCAGTTTTAAAGTAGAAGCACATAAGAAATACTATATAATTTTCCCTTATTATTCACTTTTAAATGCATTTTGGTAGAACGTGAATTATCATAATTTTAATAATTAATTATAAAAGTATTATTAAAAGTATTATTAATTATAAAAAGTATTATTTATTTCTCGAAAAAAATGAATACAGCAATGTGTTCTTGTTGACTTATATAAAAAGATTCTATGATTATTTAGTAAAAGTATTACGGGAATCACTACGACAACGTGTTGAATGTAGATCAAGCGTTATTGGAGCAAATGACAATATAGTTATAAGGAACTGTGAAGGTAAAGTCGGTAATTTACAAAAAGACATATAAATAACAAAGACCGGAAACTTTCTCTGGAGAAAATATTTTGCTCATTCAAAAAAAATAAGTATTTAATTATTAGATTTGCAAAACATTTACTATTAGTTTTCGTGTTAAAACTTTAAGTAGTGTATTTAGTTTAATTATATATCGTAAGAAAAAATTTGCTTTATTTAAAATTACCATTCTTAATTAAATGTAATTATTCATTTACAAAAATAATTGTACCGTTATTAAAAAGATGAATGTACATTCCTCTGTATAATTATTAATAAGGATGTTGTTACGCTGATACAAAATGTGTTTTTTTTTTTTGTTTTCAAAGCTTATTGTAAAATAATGTGTAATAAATAAATAAATATAAAAAATGGAACAATATTGTTCGTAGGATGAATAAATATATAATACATTAGTAAATAAATTAACTCATATATAAGTAATGATAATACTAATAAATAATTAAAATTAACCTCATTAAACTGTGTTTGAATTATTAATCATGAAAAATGTTGAAAAGAAATATTGCTTAAAATGTATGATATCTATTTATGAGTGTTTTACAGTATTATTTTTAAATAATTTACTTCTTAATAATATTTTTCTTAATATTTTATGTATAGTATTTGTGTATGTAAACCATTATTATAACAGTATTACAAATCGAAATTATATAATTCGTATTAGTTTAATTTGATAATATTAATTTGAATAATAAATTTATGCCTGGATTCGCATAAAGAATTTATTTAGAAAAAAACCTAATCTAAATAGGTTTTCACGGTGTTCAAAGTTTTTAGAACAGTATGAATTTTTGCTCATTAAACATGAAAAGTTGGTTGTTTTGCATTTCAAAAATATTATTCTAGCATTTTACATTTAATATTATTTCAAATTTTATTTTAACATGTCGTGAATTTCATTTTAATTAATTATTCTTGATTTAGAAGTAAAGTAAATTTTTCACAATTATGTCATGATACGTCATAATTTTTATACTAAGTTTACCACAATAAAATTTTAATAATTTAAAACTGATATCGCTGACGATAAATTTATTATTATTATGTTAAGGTTTTCAATGACTTTGCTCGATCAGAAAACTTTTTTTCTAATAGACATTTTTACATTTTTCGAGCTTCTTTCTGGATATATAATGATATCACATAATAATCTTGGTAGTAATGCTAAAACAACTACAATACATACATTAAGCTAATTTTTTCAAGTTGATTCAATTAGTTTACTTTTTTGGTTAAGCTCTTGACTTATTTATAGTGGTTGTTTAATTGCATTTTTACTCACGCGTAGTCTCATTTTTTTAAACCAATTGCTGCTTTTAATGAAAATAAAGTGTCTGTATTTTGTATCGTAAATTGCACTTACGATTGTAACAAACTAAAAGCATTGCTATTTAAAATTTCCTTTTAACTTGAAAATATAAAATTTGAAAAAACAGAAAATCATACAACCATAAGGTTAAATGCGTTAAAACGGAATTTAATATCATCAAAAAATTTAGCGTAATATTGAAATGTATAAATATTCTGCATTTCAGACGATTCGAATAATTATGTCATTCATGTTACTTGAGATTAAGATTTGTTTAATTTGCATGCTTTAAATATCTAACACTTATTTTGAAATATTTTTTTCTTGTAATTATTTCAAATAAAATGTTCTATATAATATAACTATGAGTAATATATAAGATACATGGTAATTTACATTTAATTTGATTGTAATTTTGTATTTATTAAAAAATACTATATTGCAAAATTTCCAATATTATTTAATTTTCAGGATATTTATACGCTTTCTGTTTAGTTTTTGTAAGATATTATTATACCAATTATTTCGATATATTCGTAACTTTTCAACAATTCGTAACTCGTAAATTAGTTATTGCAGTCAATGAGAAGCTGTAATTATTATAAAGTTAATTAATATAAATCATTTAAAAATATATTATGAACTTTTAAATTTTGGACTTAATTTTCCACCAGTTGTTCACTTTGTCTTTAAAAATTTCGAACAAACAAAAAAGTAAATTATAAATTTATATATATATAATTTAATCAATTCGTTTGTTTTATTTTATCTACATAAACTTTAGGAATGTATTTGAATTTTATATAATGTTTTTTTTATTTTTGTCTCATTTTTTTACAGTTTATCAGATGTTATAATGCCCTTTTCATGAATTTTAATGATGCATAATCTTCAAAGTAAATTAAATTTGTTAATAAGTCAGTGTAAAAAAAACTTATAAAAGTATTAAAATGGATTTACATAGTAATGAAGGGATTTTAATTTTTAAGGACTCGAAAGTGCAATATTTGATTGATTTGCTTAACTCAATAGTCGTGCATTGCTGATTCAAATGTACACAAAATGCTACCCAATTTGATTTACAAACGAGGTACAGAGAGTTTACGCGAGTACATGAAACAAATTTGGCTTTAACGTCAGACAAATTATAACAGATTTTATATTGGTTTTGAATATTTATCAAGTTCAGATATAAAGTACATAGTTTTTTAATATAATGACACAGTAATTATAGATTTAAGTTAAAATAAACTACGTTTCATCTAAATATATTTAATAATACTTAAATATTGTGTTTGATTGGAAATACTTAATTAGTCAATTTTTAAAATACAAATTTTTTTTTTCAGCGTGATCTTTTTGTTGCTTATTTATTATATTATTTTTATATTTATTTGCTTATTTATTATATTTATTTTATCTTAGTTTATAATTTCAATACTAAAAGCTAGTTTAAATAGACTGAAAATTAAATTACTGAAAATTGGAATTATATTTTTCACGGTTATATCACATCATTCTTTAATTTAAATATTTATTTAAGTTTGTGTAGTTTTAAAATTTTATATATTTATAAACTAATGTTTTATTAATTATTTAGGTTATTCCTGTTGAAGAATGAAAAACTCGTGTTAAAATGTGCGTAGTAGCAAATACGTTGTTCCGTTTAATGGTTGTTTAAGTTAGCTAAGCCACTAAAATGGTAATTTTACTATTACAATGAAAATTTACGATAAATTAAATCGTGAAAACTCAAAAGAGTCATAATGTGTTTGGCATTTATAACTTATAATATTAAGTATATATGAGGTATAAAATTATATTTTTCCCGCATAATAAGATTAGTTTAAGTAACATTTTTGTTGTATTTTCATGAATTTCATTTTACAGACTACTTTAGTACATTAAACCATATTTATTTATAGTAATAAATCTGAAATAATTATTTGTACATAATGTAATAAAATAATATTAAAAAGTTCAAATTATAAGTTTCAAACACATCAGTTATATTCTTAAAATGAAATTTGACATTGAGAAAAGTTTATGAATGTCTATTATTATAATATAAGTATAAAAGATATGTTGATCCCTTTTTATAGTAATCCTCGTAAAATTGTAAAGCGAATTTATTTCAATACACTTTTGACACCCTTCTTTTAATCTTAAATATTTAAGAATTAAATTTGAATATGCACATGTAAAAATTGCAAAAAAGAATATTAAACTATGATTCGAAAAATTCAGTTAAGAATGCGATGTGGAATCGATAGCAATCAGTGCAATACGCATCCAAATCGTAAGCCCGCAAAACGCATCTGAGTTAAATTTGCAGTGCAGTTTAAATGGAAATGCAATTAAGTTAAATGTCGCATAAAATGAAGTTTATTTAAATTTGCTCGAAAATAGCATTGATTTAAAAGTACACTAAATATTCAGGGTCATCGTTACGGGATTTGTTGTATAATATGGTACATAATTTATATCTACGTGGTACGCACTGAAAAGCGTTTCTAAGTAAACTTAGGGAGCCTTTCTTTCAAGGGGTTTGCTACCACTCGACGATATATAATTAAACATAAATTAAAATACTGAGTAGTTTATGGATGTACACTCATCTACACAACATTTGCATCTTCAGCCAGAGCGATTTTTAAACCTTGCAAAATGTCATTGCATAATTGGTAATGGTGCAAAAGATTCGGTAACAGAATGCGTTTTTATGCATAAGGTATTGCCGAATTATTAGCAGAGAATATATAGCAGATTAATTTTAGTAACTTAATTGTTCTGTTTTTATAAAGAATTATAGCAAATTTATTGGTTATTCAAATTATGTTAATTAGATTTGAGGATTACATTTTTGCACAAATTTTGACGTTGATAAATATATCAGTGTACGCTAACTTGAGTTATCTTTGCATTAAACGATATTCATGATCATTTTGTTATGATCTTAGATATCATTAGAGGAAAGAATGTTTGATAGAACTATTCTACTCATTCATTTGTCATTTAATAATTAATTTTTCAACATCGTCGGTTTCATTATTAATGCTCAATATAGGATGTCAATTAGGTTTAATAATAACAGTTACATCTTGATACCTACGCAGCGAATGTTGCATGTCAATATGATTACTACGTTAATGTATTTATTTAATTAGTAATATTATTTAAAACTACCTAAATTTTATTACCGAAATTATAGTTTATTAATTTTGGTTATTAATTGTGTTTATTATTTTTCATTAATATCGAAATCATTTCATCATATCTACATGGCTGGTAATTAAATTATAACCAATTAATATTATTAACCAAATTAATCAAAATATTATTATTTTTAATTAAAAATAATCAGTGTAAATTTTCGTTGATTGCATCAGACTTTAAAATTCTTGTCTAAGAATCTTTCAACAAAATTTTATTTAAAAATGATTTTTTAAATATTTTTCTTAAATATAAATAAAATACTGATATGGTTTTAAAAAATAAAGAATTTCATGAAAGAATAGTACTAACAGAGTGAAATTTTGATTGATATATCTATAAAATTCTGAAATGCAACTTGAATATAATTATTTCTATATGCCAACTGCTTTGCTACAAATGTCTAAATTTAATAAGAATTGATACTAAAACATTTATTCCAAAATATTCACGTGACACGTCTATATACCAATATTTATGCATGTTAAATTATTCCATGCAAAATAATTTTTTGTTCTTTTATAAATTATTATTTTATTGTGAATTTTTAATATATATTGTTATGATATAATAGATCTTAAGTTTTTATTAATCTTTTAATATATTAAATAGTTAAGCTATTAAATTTATTGTTAAATAGAGTATATAATCATATTTTGACATTTATATCCTATATTTATATATTTTAGTCGTTTAATTCAATTAAACGCTCTCAAATCAAGTGCTTCGGTATTTAGTTGCTCGGTAGTTTTTTGTCATTTCCATTCCTACAAAAGTAAACACAGTGCTAAAAGTTAGTCGACCAATCATAAAGCTCTTACAGTACCGATTTATCGACAAACAGCAGGGTGCCTAACGACGCTGCCCTCGAAGGTAGACGGGTCGTGAGAGGAGCATGCGGTTAATTTGCTTAATCTAGCGTGCGGGACGCTATTTTGGCAGGGTGCCAAGCTGGCCCCGACGACGCCGGTGTGTTTGTTCGTACTTTGAGCAAAGCGCTAGAATTCTCGACTCCACGAAAGCAGACGTGGCAGTTACGATACGCAAAGTTTAGATTGTCCGCAACTGAATTTGGTATGAATCGATAAGCGAATAAATCACG
>JABFOX010002871.1:0-10940 GCA_022817665.1 Axea sp. ZL-2020
CTGGGTAACTGCCGGTATTGCCGAGTTACGTTGATGTAAAAGTTATAGTTTTCATCACGCGCGGCGTTAGTGCTATGTTTCAATGATAGAGAGCATAATAGAAGAACAAAGACACCAAACACGTTGCAGAGTATGGAAGGGTCAATTTCGCGTTAGGGGAAATGTGACCGCGTCCTCAATATGCCATCACTGATATACCATCACTGGTTGTCACTGTTGTCAGTCACTAAAACGGGTTGTTACGTTACATTGTGTGGTATTTCTAGTTTTTATGTTTTAAATTCTTGTTAAATTAAAATGAGTTATGATTTAAAAAGTGAGAAGGAAGTCGAAGAATATCTCAAAAATTTATATACTGAATACAAATTTGGATGTTACAGTGAAAAAAATCCACAAGGTATATCATATATTTATTTGATTATTTAACCTACAAAAATGTTTTAAAAATTAGTACTTGTATTATATTAAAAAAATATTTTATTCTAGTATGTCATTTACTCGGAGATTACGAAGAAAGCATAAAAACAGATTTTAAGAAAGCAGCTGAACTTTATAAAAGTAACTGTGACAATTTTCACTTTGCAAAGAGCTGTGCTAAATTTGGTGGATATGTCTTTTATGGTAAAGTAAATCAATATATTTTGTTTAAATTGTATATATAATAACTTTAAATATTACCAAATTTTAGAAAATAGATTAATATTACAAAAATAAACAGATGCACCTATTTTATACAGAACATTTATTCCATAATTTCAAAAAAATTTATCATATGTTAATTTGTTGAAATTCAATGTTGGAAATTGTATGAACATAAAGAAATATATATAGTTAAAAAGATGAACGAGAAATTTTAGAATTATTATAATATATTATATATTTATAAGTTATATATTTTCTTATGTAATGAATTAAATATACACATACAATTTTTCATGAATTTTCCAAATACTGAATTTCAACAAATTGAAATTTAAAGATTTTGTAACATAATTTAATAAATAGTATTATTCTAAATACTAAGTAATTCCTCTATCATGTAAAAGAATTTTTAACTGTTTTGTCTCTCAATTATATATTAGTAAATTCTGTTTATAAATTTCTGGAGTATAAAAAATGCATGAATATATGGTGATTTCAATTTGCATATTTGCTAAATATGTACTAAATTATATACTAAATCAATTTTCGATTTGGTCTATGTTGAATTATATTTTATCCCTTTTTTAAACAACTTATGTTGAGTTAATTATAGACCATCTTAAATTCTATAATTTATGCCAAGAAAATTTTCTTGTGTTATATTAAACTCCATGTAGTATGCACTGAAACGAAATTTGTGTTTTATGTGTCAATTTATTTTTCTATTTATATATTTATTTATTTATAAATTGATGAACATTAACATCCAGATAAATACAATAAGAAACACAATGATATGACAAATAGAATACAGTAAACATAATTTTAAATCAAATATATGAATATTTATAAATATAAGAATTGATGTAAAATTTTATATCATACAATATCAAATTAATAAATCAATAGAATAATGTTTGAGTAATTGAGTCCCTATACAGTGAAAAAATTTAATTAAAAAATTGAGACAAATTAAATTAAATTTAAAATTTAGTGAAATTTACAAAATTTCATTATTCAATATAGTAATTTGTATTTAAATAAATGTTCAATTTGAATATAATTTGCTCTATAAAATAATACAGCAACATTTTAATAAATATTTCTTTATCATACTAGTTAAATAATATACCACATAGGAAATTTAGATTTACAAAATATTTTTCCTAGGCATACAAATTAATTGTATGTATTTTAATGAGTTTATTAAATGTTATATTTTATTCAGATTCTTAACAAATGGCATATCTTATTTTTTCTGATATTATAATACAGGATTATATTTTTTAAAATTATTTTCAATATTACTTTTATGTAACTCTAACTTAATTTTCTCCAAATATTTCGTTACAGTTGGTTGCTTTTTCCAATTTTTATTCCACTGAATTTTGATTCTTAAATTCAGTGTATAAATTTAATTTGTATCCATTAATCATTTTTTTGAAACACCAAAATAGTTTTATTTCTACTTTTAAAAAGATCATATAATCCATGTTAATTTTAGGAAAAGGATGTAAAAAAAATACAGAAGAAGCTTATAACTATTTTAAAAAAGCCTGCGAAAATGGAGATGGAACAGGTTGCACAAATTTTGGAATACTTAGTACAGCTGAGGATTATAACAAAGATCGAGAAGACAAAGCCCAACGATTTTCTGATGGTATAGAAGCTTTAAAGAAATCATGCTACGAATACAAACAAGACAAGGCTTGCTTTCATTTAGGCGGTCTTTTTATTAATGGAGTGAAAGGTTATTTGGAAAAAAACTTTCAAGAAGCGTACAAAGCTATGTTGCTGTCATGTGAAAATGCTAATCCTTATGCTTGTGCTAATTTATCTCAAATGCACTCTCGAGGTGAAGGTGTTGAGAAAAATGAAAAATTAGCGAATGAATTTAAAGATCGTGCTCTAGATTTGTACAATCAAATGACTACTGATAAAAGTATTAATTTCCAACAAGGTATAAGTTAATACAATTTTTTGTAATGTACCAGTTGATTTGTAAATAAATGTTATATTTCTATTGAATTGTTTATTTATTATATTTAAAAGTAATTATTACATGTGTGTTTATATGTATGAGTTATACGTTTGAGGTTTCCCAGTTACTTGAAATATTAAAGAATACAATTTTTTATACAATGCGTTGTTATTTTTAATGACATTTTTTATAAAATGTTTATATCTTACAATCCTTTAATCCAATAATACAAATTGTCTTATTAATGATTAAAATATAGTATATAATAATGAGTCATTCTACACAAAATCCTTGATTTGACTGAAAATTTATGGAACGGTTATTTAATTATAAACACCAGCAAATTAATGAATGAAAAACACAAAAAATATAATATATTATCATTTATTATTATAATTATTATTGATTATTATTGATGTTGTTTATTAATTTGTTTTTAGAAAAATAAATAAAAATATATTTCATTTTTATATTATTACTACTATGCAATTTATGAGAAGCGATTATTATTTTGACATACACCTTTTCACACGATTTACATATTATAGAAAAACATGATTGCGTCATTACAGATGTTTCGAAAATAGATTAGTGTTCATATTTCATATATTTAAGAAATGTATCATTTATGTGCGGTATTTGATTTATTTTCTCATTACAGAAAGAGAAATGCTCTACAAATATTTGGTCAATTAAATTTATTAAATAACAAATTTTATTTCTAAAATATTATATAAACGGTAATAATGGAATGCAATATATCTGTATAATTGGTGAGAAAATGTATCTATCAATAAAAGTTGTAAACATTTCATTAATTCTTCTATAATGCATTTTGTTTTAAATTGTTTAGATTAGTCTAACAATTTAACAATTTAATTTATACGTTATTTTTTTATTGCGTGTATATATAATATTTGAACAAATTCATAATAATTTAATATCATTATTTAATTATGATATTATATCAATACTGACATTTCCAATTGTAATTCAGATTGTATACGGAAATATATTACTTAAAATACAAACCTTAATATATTTCTTTCTACTGTAAATGGTAAAACAATGACAAGAAGTAATTGTTTTTTGCTGAGCCTCAATAACACGAACTAAATTAATCGTGTAAGATAACGAGGATGGTCCCAGAAATACCCGGTCTGACGTAGAGATGATCACTGTATTAGAAAGCACACAATCTGTAAAGCATATAGATTCAAGTTTGAAGACGCCACATTCTTTAGTATTTGTTTGTATCAATGGTGAACGTTTTCAGTTAATTTGGGAAAATTAAGAAAATTGATCAGCTCACAAATCTGTTATTGCAATAGCCAGAATTAATGAATTAAAGTTTGAATTGATACCTCACGCACCCTATTTACCAGATTTAGCCCCCTCGAATTATTTTCTGTTCCCAAACTTGCTAAAATAGCTCAGTGGTCAAACATTTTGCAACGATGAAGAAGTGATGTCGGCAGTTAATGGCTATTTTGAGAAGCAAGGTAGTTCTTATTATAAAAAGGGTATCAAATTTATTGAATATCGCTGGGAAAAATGTATAGAGCTAAAAGGAGATTATGTTGAAAAATAAATTTTTTTTTTTCAATTTTTTGTTTTCTTTGTTAGGCCGGGTACTTCTGGGACCACCCTTGTACAATGAGTATAATTATGAATTATTAATGAATTATTAAGAAAATCTTAACTTTCCTACAAAATGTAGATATCATCTTGGTATGTAATCATCGCTTTATTTAACTTTTACTAATTAACAACAATTTCAATATTATTATTATTATTATTATTATTATTATTATATAATATTATATATATTAGTCAATGTTAAAATATTTAATTTTCTAGTGTTTTTTTCTTTTTTTTTTAAATTTATATCTTGATTGCATTTTTAATCTATATAAGTCGAGAAAAATATATAACATGTTACTACATTTACCACTGCTTCGGAATTCTTGGTAAATGAGTTAACAATTTTTTTAGGGTGTATAATAAAAGTTGTCAAATTTTCTATGAAATGTTAGTTAGACATATAATAAAGACTTTTATATAACATAAAATATAATTTTATTTCATTTTTCTCCACCTAATGATAAAAAATTATTGATATTTAATTAGAAAATGGTAAAATAAGGGTGAATATTGAATAGTAAGTTAAGAAAATAATAAGTAATGAAAGGAAATTGTTGGAAATTTTCAAAGAAATAAACAAAAAGTTATTGAAAATTAATAATAGGTTTCAAAAAATATAAAGATTTCTAAGAATGATTATAAATACGTATTAATAAAAAGCTATAAATCAATATTTTATGTAAATAAATAGTCCATAATCAAAACTGAAAAAAATTTATCGATAAGAATTCAGTAGTTAAGTGATTAATCAAATGTTATGAATGAGGAAAAGTGAGTTTAAATTATTCAATATGAGAGCATTAAGATGAAGTGATGAATAATGAATAGAGAATACTGAATGAAAAATAAATATTAGGAAATAATAATCAACATTATATTTCAGAAGCGAATGAATGTCATTTTGAATGAATTCACAATGACTCTTCTTCATTCATGATTGAATATTGAGAATTCCTTTTATTTTTATTAAGAATCATTGATCGCTAAGCAAAATATCATACACTATTGATTATCTTTCATCTATGAAATTTTATTTTTTTCACAGTAATTCTCATTAATATAATTCAGTTTTCATTTATTAATGTTAAATGAAGTAATTGATTAATATATTTCAATTAATAAAAAATTACAAGTTGCAACTTTTGTGTATCCAATCTTTTTATTTTTCACTTGAATATTTATAATCCAGCTATCAAATTAACTATTTAAAAACTGAACCGTTAATTTAATGATTTCAGTTATGCAATGTCTAAAAGCAAATCATTAATAATTGAACAGCATTTATAGTTTCAGCGGTGTGATAGTACCAATATGAATAATATAATAGCCAGCTCCCCACTTGATTTTATTAACTCCCTTCCATGATTTGTAACTTCGCTCTCTAACTGGTGTACTGAAGACGGGCTCGGTTTCGACAGACGATTATTAATCGTGCGACTGGAGAACCATTAAGTACCACCTGGTCAGTATGACGTCTGCTGTTTTAACATTTGTCAACCTCGTGCTGTTTTATCAAAGTGTAAGTTTGTAACATTTCCTTATTCATTTCATTCTTTCTTTCATTCATGTACATAACAATAATTTTAACATAAAACTATTTTCGAAATAAAACGATTTTCTTGAAATTGTAAAATAACACTTTTCCAGAGCGTGGAAATAAAATATACTGACTCTATCAAGACTGAAAAGTATATATAATTATTGTTTATCATTTTTTAATTAATTATCAGGTTGTTTTACAAAATTTCGTTAATGTGGAAATTAAGTAAAAAGGTATTAAAACTTGAGTTTGGTCAAATTTCTTTTCAAATAAGATTAAATATACAGAAACACATAATGAGGTGTAATTATAAGTTGGTATACATATGCCAAAGAATTTTCAATCGATAACATTTTGTAATTTTACAGGAAATGAATCGATTTGTTAATTTCAGTTATTAATTATAATTAATCTAGAAGTACTAACACAAACAGAATAGTTTGTAAACATAAAATTCAGATATTTAATTTTTTACGTATATTTTTTACTTGATTATATTGTGATTAACATTTAGACCTTCGTTTTTTATTTATTTCTTACATAATTTCTACAATTAAATTTTTTTATTATCATGACATTTATTTCAATTTATACTTTTATTTTTGCTGGTTTTGTTATTTCGCGTTTATGTCATTGTTTATTATTTAAAAATGATATAAATAAACCATTCTAATAAATAAAAATTAAAAATTAAAAAATATATTTTCTCCAGTTCTATCCAAATTTACTTGAAAAGAATTTTATTTAATAATAAAATTGTGATCATAATTATCATTATTCAAACAAAACATTCAATTTTGAAAGATTAATACACGATACAGAATGAAGTACGGAAAATTAACATTAATCATAACTAAGCAATTTATTTTATATAAATATGTTGATCATTGATTTGTTTTAGTTATTTATATTTTTATTTTATATATAAAATAACGTTTCATTTATATACGTTATTTACTGTTTTTCATTAAAATCATAGTTTTAATAAATATATCATTAATATGTAAAGTGACTAGTACAACTCTTCATGATGAGAAATTATAAAAAACATATTTTCATGAAAAATAAATATTGTATCATACGAAAATACATAAATTTATTTACAATTATAATGAATTGAATTGTATCATTTAAGATTCATACATATCAATCAATACAAATTAATATATATATGAAGAATGGACGATAAACTTTTTTATAAATTAAAATAAATCAATTTGTTTAACTGACCTTTTAGAAATATATAATAATGTGCCAAAAATTAGCAAAAAAACAAATAAAATCACATTTACTAAATTTTGATTCTGAATAAAATAATAATAACAATAACAATAATAATAATAATAATAATTGTTAAAAATGCTTTAAATATGACCACTCTATTATTCATTAACTTTGTATTTACATTTTGTAATATTTGTCTATAACTACATTTCGTATGAAGAACAATGCAGATCAGCCAACATGATCCACATGTATGCATAAACGATATACATATGGATTTGGGTTTCCGTTCTTCATTCATTCAACATATATTAGTCCTTCGCTAAATCCGGCAGTTTTTACCATAAACATTTCCGTTTATGATAATTAGATATAATTTTGTTATGTTAAAAAAGCAAATAATTAATTCTAAAATTCTAGTCAACGATTTGAATAAGCATTATTAAATGTTTATAAAATGTAAACTGATACATTGTAATATCAATTACAATTATCAATATAATTGTAAAAAATCTTTTATAAAGTGGTATAACCACATTATATTTTAAAATCATTCATGACTTTGTTATGCGAAGTTCATAATTTATGTTATAAAAATATAACATCATCCTAGTATAAATTTACAACAGTAGTCTATTAAAATCGTTTAATAAATAAATATAACGCTAATATAATCCCGAATCTGTATGAGTTAATGAATGTAGTATGGTTGACGTACTTAGATGTAAACTTCAATAACGAAGTACTGTTAGGAATATTATTGTAAGTATTCATGCAGTTTCTGTCAGTGATTTGTCCACTTTTCCACTGTGTCTTCCAATTGCATATTTTAAAGACATTTTAACATTAATAATCAAAATAGAAAATGATTACCATATTGGCTTGAGTAAGTATCAATTATCTCGCTATCTTAAATATTTATAGATTATCATATTTTGACATCTCGTTTCAAAGTACATGTATACTATATATACGTACATCATTTTCAGTATTGATCATTAATGCCAAGATAATGCAATGCAGATATATTGAAAGTGCAGATAAAAATTTTTCAGAAATGCCATTCTTAATTACAATTTTGTTTTAATATTTTTAATTATCAATTTTACATAAAATTATAGTTATATTTAAAACGAATTAAAAAAGACGAAAAACATTTCTTTTTGCATACTTTTCGTAATTTTGCAGTTATTACATAAAATGTATATTGAATTCTGGTTTTAACATTTGTTTAGACATTTGTATAACATTCTGCAAATTTTTGTATAAAAATTTGAAAACTTTAATAAATTCTTACATAATATTTAGCAATTTTTTTCTACAAAAGCATATGCAGAAAAAAAGTCATAATGGTCTTTAACTCTCCATTTAGATCGTTCTGAATATGAAACATTTTTCAAAGGTACCCATGAATCTGCTGAAAAATCGACTCTGTATCATTTACAGTTATAGCTGTTAAATGGCAGAGTAATTTTCGTTGAGAATCGTTTACTGGTTTTTTACGATTACTGAAAATGTACGAAATATCTGAAAATATGGAATAAATATATTATAATTAATTAGAAATACAACACACTTTAGGCGTTATATTATATAAACGGTGAATTAGAAAATATAAGTAATATAATAATTATAAAAACCTAACGCTATAACTTCCTAGAAAATGAAGATTGGCTAAATGGTGATTTAACACAGAATAAAAAAATAGTATACTTTTTTGTGCACATAATATCTCAAGTAATCTTAGGTGTTGTAGGTCAAACGATTACTTATATATTCTGTTTCAACTTTAAATATTACACTACTGTAAATATATATAATAAAATTGTATGATTTTTAAAAAGTAATAACTGATCGTGTGTATAATATACACACTGGTGAATAATTATGGCAAAATTTCCTCCGTGTGTATACTAAAATGTTTTTTTTTTTTTTTTTGAACAAATATAAAAAAATATCTTTGTTATAATGAATTTCCACTCACTATTTCATATTCTTGCTTTTAATTTGCTGATATAGATGCATATGATAATTATAATTTTAAGATGTTTTATATTCCAATTTGGTCGTTTAAGGATTTGTAATACAATTATTCTTTTTGCAAAACGAAAATTTCAAGCGTCTTAATTATGTTATTTTTCTTATAGATTTCTGCCTGCGAGGACTCCAAGACTGTCGTTAATGTAGATATTTATTACGAAACTTTGTGTCCTGATAGTATAGACTTTATTAATAATCAACTAATACCGAATTACGATGCACTGAAGAATAATTTAATCATTCATTTCATTCCTTATGGAAAAGCTTCGGTAAGTAAGATCATTTGTTTATAATTAATAGCATAATGAACTAAAAAAATAATATTATTAATAAATACAAAAATTGGAAGATCGTTAAAAATACATTAATAGGATATTACTGATACAAATTTATCAATAAAAATAAAATTGCACTGTACTAGAAATATTTAATAATAAACTTAATAATTATTAATTAACAATGAATAAATGAATACGAATTTGTATAACAGATAAATAATTGTTGGTTTCATAAATATTAACTATTCTATAAGTAAACATTATATAAGGAAATATTCATTTACAAATGAATGATTGTTTGTTAACTTAGTTTTTATAAAAAATAGCTTGGAATAATTTTTCATTTTAAAATATTGATTAAATACCTGTTAATTATTAATTGCTATTTTTCACACAATAATTTCTATAAATCTTTTTCTCATAACTTATTATTTCACTTTCTTCAAAATAATAGGCTTTTATTATCTGTGCTAATGAAACACCGACAGTGTATTTTTCCAGTTTTTTTATTTTTTCGGAAAAGAAATAGATACAGAATGCCGTGATCTATTTTCAGAGAGAAAATGTAAATGTGTAATTTATTTACGAGAAATTATTTTTTTTTAGTTTAAAGTATCATTGAAAGATGTGAAATAACAATCTATTTGCACATTTACTGATAAATCACTAGTATTTATATAATCAATTGAAATTTCCTGCATTAACGTTGTGTTTGACTTAACGTTTATGTAAGAAATAAGACAGTATAAATGTTATTATTATATATAAATACTAAAAAAATAAAAAAACGATGGTTTATAAAATTATTAATAAACAACATAAATAAAATGAACTATCAATTTATAAATATTAAAATAGAATAAAATTAGACGAACTAAAATAACAATTGTTTATTCCTGGTAAATGATTTATATAAGTATTACACTGTATTAGTAAATTCACGACTCTTGCAAATTAATAATTTCTAACGGAATTTAATTGCACTTTAATGCGCGAATAAAGGATATTTAATCTTACTAAATGTTTATCAGAAATCATATTTCCTGTAAATTAAAAAATAATGTTTTTTATTTTATTATTATTATGAGTATTGTTATTATAGTTTATAGTTTATCGTTTTCACTGTATTTATATGTCTAATGTATTATTAATATAAAATACATTTATTAAACCAGATAGTTTGTATTATTTTGATTATTTATTACTACGTTATAAATGGAATTACAAAAAAGAATACATTTTAATCCATTTAATCAAGTCAATTAACAATTGCAGTACGAGAAAGGCGAAAATGGACAGAGATACCATTTCATTTGTCAACATGGACCGAACGAGTGTGCCGGAAACCGAGCTCAAACCTGCGCTATTTCAGTAATTAATGAAGATACTTCAGTATCCGCAGCAGATCGTCAGAAACAAACTGTGAAATTTGTTGGATGTTTTATGTCCAAAGATTATAGACAAGCATTAAAGGATAAAATTGAAATGGTGCGTAATTTTAATTGATATGCTTTAATAGTCTCATAATTCAGAGCAATTTATTTCATAATAAGATATCATTAATTTGATTTATCAATTAAAATTATATAAT
>JABFOX010002872.1:0-10941 GCA_022817665.1 Axea sp. ZL-2020
AGGACTTATTAGCTGAACGTCAGTAGTTAAAAGATTAAACCGTGATTTTTGAGGATATCAAAGACACATTTGTAAACTTGCTACAGTATTTTATAGTCATTTTAATTACAGGTATTATACATAATATAATTAATCATTTTAATGACGACAAATCGATGTTTAAATGTTAAGAGAATATATTTCTACAGTTTATACTATTTTCTAATTTTTGTAAACTTACAACACATTTTATTCCTCATACAGAAAATGAGTTGCAATTTTTCACTTTTATATTTCATTTATAATAATTTATATTTTATTACAAATGCGTAAAAAAAGAAAAGACAAATTATATTCTTAATAGTATTTAATGTATCATATTAAATTATTTGAGATAAAGCCATTCTTAAGTTCATCGGCATGACAGTTTTAAGATAATATATTACATGTATAATACCAGAATTAGTTTATTTCAAATTGACATGAACGCATTATTTATGTCGTATGAAATTTGGTATAACTATTTTTAATCTACACTTTAACTATCTGTTATTCATTGAAATCTTAAATAAAAAAAATTCGTAATCAATTGCACTGAGAGAATTATATTAAAAATATTATATCATTCATAAAATGAATTACTATTCTTTTTCATATAAATCGTGAATTTCTTTAATTTTGTTCTATATTTGATCCTGATTGATTCATAAATACAGTAACTCTACTTTTATAACAATCTTGAACAATTTTTCACCGTTCAAGATAGTAATTTTTGTTGTTAAGAAGTAAGTAAATTGTATTTTTTAAGGTGTGAAATATTTTCTAAAAAATAGTATATCTATTTAATTTTATATAAATATTTTTTCAATTGTAAAAGAATTGTTTTTGTTAAAGGCATACATTTTTTTTTTTTTTTTTTTTTTCTATTTTTATCATTTTTTTATTAACATTTTGTTTTATAATTTTTTCGCTACATAAATTTTTTTATTTTATCACAATGTAATTTATGAAAAAATGTTTATTCGCGTTTTGTTAAGACAGTGTATTGATTTGGATCTTTTAATATTGCATTTATTCTATACTTTAAATATTTGTTTGTTCCTTCAATGTTTTCATTATTCCCAACAATAATTTTTACAATAAAAACTTTCAATAAAGTTTTCTTTACACCCAAGAATCATTTTTATAATACAAATTATTCAATTCTTTCAAACTCTGCAATTTAATCTTATCTTCACCAATAGAAAATATTGATTCTGGTCTTTTTAAACACATTTATTGTGAATGAAATACAATTAACAAATGTAGACAAATTTTTAATGAGTAAAGGAAAGGTAGCAAATAACTGAATGCCACAATCAATGAAAAATAAATTTATAACTTTATTAAAAAGAATTCTTAGAAAATAAAGTACAAGTAAATTTAGAACTAAATTTAATCAAATCAATTTGTTCAATACATTTAAACCAAATCTTAATCGAGTTACTCGATAATAATCCTTCGTTGATTAATTTGATCAGTGCAACAAATAAATTAAAATTTTCACAAAATAATACATATTACTATTAATATAATACTTAACATAAATTATTATTTATAGTCGAGCACTGCTGCTTCTTCGCAAAAAGAAATTTCAAGAACAAATTTTAATTAACACGGATAAGCAACTGGAAAACTTGGAACGAATGGTGTATGACTTAGAATTTGCACAAGTAGAAACTCAAGTTATAGATGGACTCAAATGTGGAAATTCTGCGTTGAAGAAATTGCAAGAAATTTTATCCATTGATGAAATCGAAAAAGTCATGGATGAAAGTAGAGAAGGAATAGAAAAACAAAAGGAGCTCGATGAACTCCTTATGGGTGCTTTGAGTGAAAACGACGAAAGTGAGGTTGAAGCTGAGTTGGATATGTTAATAGCGTCAGAGATTGAAAAAGAAATGCCAGAAAAGGAGACGACTGAAATTACTCTCCCTGAAATACCGGGGGGTGAATTTGAACAAGAGAAAAGTAAATTATTTTCTTTTATTTAATTTAATGAAGTTTCTTTGGAGATATTTATCACGAATGATTAAATTAAATGACAAATTTGTTTTACAGGTACTGTTCCTGAAAAGAAGATTCGAAAACCAGTTGCTCTTGAGGCATAAACGAATTATCGATACAAGATTGTTATTTTATATGTATATATGTACAGAACTTTGCCGAAGTTAAGACTACAAAATAAAAAGCATATTTGTATTAATGGCTGTCAAAAATGGAGCTCGTGTTATTATTCTTATGGAATATAATTCATTAATTTTAAATGTATTACAAGTATGAATATATTAATAATAATGACGTAAAATAAACGTTTTTAATATACAAAACATTTTTGATCAACGTCATTATTTCATTTCTATAGATTGAAATACCACCGAATGTCTACCCTAAAGGCGTGAATATTTTCTTTAACAACAAAAACACTTGTGTATTTTAATTTTTGTTAGTTTTATTTGTACATAAAGTTTAAAGATTTTGTTTATACTTTGCGAGTCTTAAGTTTTTTTTCAAGGTGCTTTTATTGTAAATAAACTATTTAAATAGTACTTTTTGTAATATCACAAACTTCAACTACATAAATGAATATAATGTGAATAAAATTTTACCTTCACACGTAACTAAAATATTATTAATTCTTTGATAATACTAATAAGAATAGTTTTATATGAATGTATACAATTTGATAAAATTGTATTTATAAATTTTGTAAATACATTTATTGAATAATAAAAGAAGAAAAAGAATGTAAAATTATAAAATTTTGTGTGAAAATATCTGGTTGTCCGGAGAGTTCGTACTGATTTTTAAGGGAAATAGAAACGCAAGAGATTTAAATTTTAGTATACGTTTATTAAATTATATAAATGCCGTTTTGTTCTATAAGACTTCAGACAACTTGAAAATTGCATCTTTCCAGAATTTTTAACTTTTTTCAACGAATAAAATTTTCTACGTGATTTTTTTTTTTGTTCAAAAAGTTAAAGTTCTTCCATTACGAAAATGTTGTAATGATCGAAATATTTCTGTCTTCTTTTTCTTTTTGGTTCAGGCTCGATTTCTCACCCATATGCATTTAAAAATTCCCATTTCTCAATTATGGTTATTTTTGTTGGTATTTGTCAACGAGTGATTGTTTGGCGGGAGGTTTGAATCTTTGGTGATTTGTCTTGCAGCTGAAAACTTCGTATATGAAGTTGAAGAGGAAGTGGGAGGGAAAGGAATTGTTATTTAGGGAGGTTTTTGTTGGTTATTTGTCTGAGATCTGGTAATTTATGAAACTAGAATTTTTTGTTATATATGCCTTGGAAGGAGTTTTTAAGATACGATTGTCCTTTATTTTTTTCTAAATTTGTTAAGAAGCCTGTTTGAGTTTCTTTAAGGGATACATCAGTTAGATTGTATGCATCAGAGAAAGGGATTTTGTATTGTGATATTTTTCTCATTTTAGTTCATTCCTTAGCTAATTGGTCTGGTTTTTCATTGCCTTTTATATTGCTATAACTAGGTATCCATATGAATTCAATGTCATTATTATTTTTGTTTATTAGATGTGTTTTATTTCTAATACTGTTAATCATTCAAATTAAAAAAATAAAATAAAAAAAAAATGTTAATAATTCAAATTTATCTTTAATGACGCCTGACAATTTATATAAAAATTTTAATGTAGCAAAACGTAAAAGTAATTTGATAAGTACAGATTAAAATAAGAGTATCTCTTGTATTTAAATTAATTTTATTAAAGTAATAACCAATCAAATTACATTTTTTATATTTAATGTATGTAAAATTAATACGTTTAACTTATTTGTTTGTCTTTATTATTTTATACGCAAAAATATAAAAATAATAATAAATAATAAATATTTATAAATTTATGAAATTATTAAATAGCATATTGCATAATCTTCAAATACAGTTAACTGCATTTCTATAATATAAATATAATATTTACGTATTCTTGTTTTTAAAAAGTAAATCTACTTTTACGAAATTTGTACGTATTCATCAATAATAACATTTATTTTATCTTTTATTTTAATTGCTCATTATTTTTATAGCAATTTTTCAATTGTTTCGATATAAATCAAATCAAATATTCAGATTAAACGTTTTCTATTAAACTCGCATAAAAGCAATTAAAATTTTTAATCTCTTTTTTTGTTTTTAATTGCTCTTTTTTCAGAAACTTGTAAAATTTATAAAAAAGGAAAAAACGTTTGTTTATCTTCCTCAAACCAACTTTTTGTATTTTGAAATAGAATGATTTATTTGAAAAATAAATTGAACATTTTTAAATTAAAGTTGAAATAAACCATCTTTAATATTTATGTTAAAGCTGAAGTTATTTTGCATATAATCGTGATTAAAAATGAACAACTTTTACATTTTCTCGAAATTCTGTTGGTATATTTTCAGACTGTAAAGGAATATTGTTCATAAAAAAAATTTATTATTTACTTTCATTAGGTTAGTTTGATGTAATCTCATATTAGTACCTCTATACTCTTTACACATACCTGAATAAAAGTATTTAACATGACTTCGCTTAAATTCACTAATCCATGTATTGGTTTACAGTTTATATTATTAATTAAATCATTTTCAGTAAATCTCACTTTATACATGTGTAGTGTACTTGGTTGATAATAATTAATTATATTAAAATATTGCTGAAGCAAAACTGTATTTGCAATCCAAAAAATAATAGTTTTTCAACGGATAATAATTTTGCAATATTGTACTGTCTCACTAAAACGACGGCACTTTGTGTGCACATCGTTAAGCGCATTAAAACCCCAAAATATCCAGGTAACGATGCGAACTACTACAATTGCATATTTTAATTATGCGCGCGATGGTACTACCTACAATAAGCTTTTCCGGTGATATAAATTCACTGGAATGTTTTTCGAGTCAATTTTTTGATTGTAATATGCTAATTTCTATTTTATGAACCTGCAACATTGCTAACGAACACAATTCGAATAATGTAAGGTCAGTTTATTGATTTAAATAAAAATACATTACACCACCATTGCGGAACAATTAAACTACAAACTAAAGTAAACATGGAATTTATTTGAGCGCAGTGTTAATGAAGTCACAATTAAATGCGTGATAACATTTTCATAACAGATATGCATACATTTTCAACGTAAAATAATGACAGGGAATGTGAAACAACACATTTAAAGAAAAATGTAAAACTGTGGTATTAAACTGGAAGTATGAAATTCAATCGAGATTTAATGTCGCATAAAATATGATCTAAATTGTCGGTGTAAATAGTTATTTCAGAATAAACAAAAAAGACGGAAAAAATTCAGTAAAGAATACTGGTATTGAAAGAAAACTACATTTACAGAGGAAACTTGTTTACAATTTTGTTCTTTCGGTATACTGAGCAATTCTTGAATGGTCACACAAAATATACAGATTACAACTGAAAGAACAATTCGAACGCGATTGCAGCAAAATCCGATATACTGGTGCAAAATTTACTGACAATATACTTTGAAATTTTATGATGAACATTTCGCGCAATGTGTTATGTAATTACGTTAAATAGGAAATTGAAACGGTAACATAATTATTTAAATGGAATATTTGAAGTATCCCGAACTGCCTCCTCCGCAGAATTAAATTCAGATTAATACATTTCATAAACCGGGCATTTAAATGTTGATTTTACGGCAGTAGTTTTATTTTAAAGTTCAAATTACTTGTCATGTTATCACATTGGACAAATAATTGTTACCCTTGTACATAAATATACATTCATACAAGTTGTGCATTAATTTGTAAAGAAAGTAATAAATATTCATTATTATAGTAAATTTGAAATTTACACTTTAAATGATGAGAAATGTCATTGAAAAATATTAAAATTAATAAAAATGCTAAATAATAATAAAGTAAAACAGAATAATCATATTTTTAATAATGTATTTTTATTTAACGTATAATGAATACATTATCAAAAAGAAACTAGAACTTGAAATAGTAAAATTTACTCATATATTATAAGATTTTTATAAACATAGTAATAAAATTTTTGTAATAGTTAAATTAATAATTAACAGTTTTTATTAAAAAATATTTTTACGTTACAATGAATACTTATTTAGGTTAAAGGTAAAATCTGTTTGTGATGTTTTAATTAAGTTGAGCAAACAAATAGTGTATTGAACATACATCAATTATTAAGCAGTACCAAATGAATGCACAGTGTATAATCAGATTTAATTCTCTAATAAATTATGTTGTACGAAGTATTTATCAAAACATGTTTTATTTAATGCTGTGCCACTAATTTGAAATAGTAATATAAAATAACAAATCTGAAATGACTGTACCGTTTTTTTCTTCAGTGAAATATTTAATCTGATCATAATAATTTAACCATAATAATTGGAATGAAGAAACGTAAAAATATAAAACAGTATTTCGTTCATTAATATTTAAGGCTACATAAATGATAAAAATTGATGGGTTTGACAAAAGTAAATGAAAAGGATATTTGAAGTACAAAGGGATTCATTTTTAATAACCATTCGTATGTAAAATCATTTTTGTACTGCGTCTAGAATCAATTTGCAATTTGTCATTGATTCAAATTAAAAGTTGCGGAATTCAAAAGAATCGTTTCGCTCTTAAGTATTGAATAAAAAAATGTCCCGTTATTTTGCGAAAATCTGACTTTTATTGGAAGAGAGAAATAATTGAATAACTTTAATTTTTGCATCTAAATAGTGAAATTATTATAATTGAATAGAACTCAACGAAAAATTGAAGGAAGTTTGAGCTATAAAAGTACTAAGATTTTGATTATGAGATTCTATATCTTAACAATGGGACGAAGAAAATTTTTGATAACCCTTATTAATTTATCAAGTATCGTATATTTTATAAAATTAAATAGATATAAATAATATCAACGAATATGAAGCGACGATAAAATATTGACCCTCCGGATAGTGCCGCCATCTACATTGCAACGAGTCTCGTTTAAATGTCTGCACCGACGGTTACGATGGAACTAAACATAACTTCCAGCAGATGTGATTAACAGTTACGACGAAATGTCATTTACTTGTGAAACAAAACTATTATGATTTATGCACGAGGAATAATACTAACTAATTGCTCTCGTTAATAACATTTTGTATGTTATAATCCTGCGACTACAATACGAATATTTTTATAGAATAAACCCAGTGTTGTTGACACGTCGGTATTCTTTTGAATTTTGAGCCGAGTAATTACTAATAAAAGTTACTTTGTCCGACGACAAAAACTTAAATAATACTTTTGAATGAATAAATTGTGACAACAAAAGAATTCTGTTTAACAAAGACAGCGTCTGATCAAAGATTAATTATATTCTTTGCCAATAATTTAATTAGTTCATTTTCCGTTTTGAAGCATATAGTTGGAAATGAAAATAATTTTTCCCTTTTTCGTCACTAAATTTTCTCAACAAGGCTCGGACATATGTGGAAATTGGCCACACACTACTTGCTTTTCACATCTTTGTGATAATTCGGCCAGCATAATTCGGGCTCTGTGGTTAATAACACCTTTGTGCAGAGAAGTACGATGCCAAAAGGAAACGAATGACCGGGAACATCAGTCGGAAGAAAATTCTGTCATTTGCAACAGTGTTTCTTGTACCGAGTTACTGAAACACGTGTACTCATTCGAATATAATTGTGGTATCTACCAGGAATATGAAATGACTGTGCAATTACACGCTCGAGTCAGTGTACCATCCGGAAATAGCCTGATAAAAATTGCAGATATTTATGAATGTGTAAAATTTCCAAATTATTCATGGTTGAAAATGTGATTGACACTTATTACAACAGTCACTCAAGTTTTTCAAATCAGTCGCGAACACCAATGGTTATGTGTCGTTGAAACTCGGCTACGAAAGTCTATCATTACGTTTAATCTTCAATCATCAACTCTCTCTCTTTTTGACATTTTTTTTTCGACGTTACTGATGCACGTCGATTCATTTCGGCGGGCAACGAATGTCATTGTCATCTGCGCTCTTTTTTGCAAGACCTTATCTTTGTAACGTTGAACGTAATTTTTTGCAATTTAGTCAGGAGTCGTAATACTTTTAGACATTTTTTCGTTATCATCGTAGTGAAATCGTCTCGACTGATAACGTACAATTTTTAACATATTGCTGTGCTCACGATAACTAATAACCCTTCGTTGGGTTATGACAAACGTATGGATTATTTGCGTACATAATTGATGAACGATATCGGCCAAACGCGACTGGAATAAGCTAAATATCTGTATTCTTGTTTCATAATGTAGCTGCACATATGCAGACAAGATACAATAAATTTTTCATTGTTCAAACTTTACTACGAAATGCATCTATTTTTTTTTTCTCGAATGAATCGTTCATTGTTTCGGCACGTTTTTTTAGCTGGATTATTTGCGATCCGAAATTTCCCAAACGACTGCCATTCGTTGTAGAAAGGATCGTTTCGAATCTCGTTTGCATATTCGATCCCTGATACGTGTCACGTGGAATTAACACCAAACTTAAGCCAAGGTCCTAAAGCATGCATAAGAAAAAACAACAAAATCAACAATCGATGCATCTTAAATTGTTGCAATTACATATGTTTCTCCAAATTTACAAGAACATTATTTCGGACTAGATGAATACTGAATAAAGAAAATTATGTATCAATAATTTTCATCTATTACATATCACAGTGATAAGGTTTGCACATTATTCTTGTAAAAAAATGCGGTTTGAGAAATGTTAACGAGCTTGGTAAGTGGTAAACATATACTGGTATTATGAAGAAATGCTTTTTAGCGAAGAAAGTTTAAGTCATTCTTTTATTTATATATATTTTTTTATTTATATGCATATAACTACAGTTATTGATTGTTCGAAAGTATACTGTGTGTGTATTGGGGACACTTTGGCACCTGTTTAAGGCTTCTTTGAAGTAAGTGATTCGATTTCTCCAACTCGTTTCCAGCCTTTACATGATGATCACGAATGCAGATATGCGAATACACAGAATGGACAAAATTACGTATTATAAGAGTTACGTCAAGGCTACTTCGATGATAAATTGTTGGATCTATTGGCGTTTAAAAAGTCTCACGTCAGCATGTATAGTTCGGCGTCAGTTCATAAGATTTCTTAAATCACTTTAACTTATCGAACGTATGCCAGTATGCTTGACGAAAATGCAAAATGAATTTACAACTCTTCACAATCTTGAAGTAAATTAATTTTCCGTTTGTATAACACATTGGTGAATTAGTTGTAAACACGTTTCGCGCTGTTAATTAAAAAACCTTAGATTATGCCAGTTATAATCTACGTTGAAACCAATTACGGTACTGGGAAACTCCGTCGTCGAAAGCGTGTTAAACAAATTCGGCTCGGAACTCCACAAGTTTTGTTTCAATCGCAACCATTTCTCAGGTGATAAATCACCTTGAAGTAATACTGAAGCAAAACTTTCACTCGGGACAAAACGGAATCTACAACGGTTCACATTAGAGAAAAGAGAGTAGGATACAAGTTTAAAGTAGACCAAACTGAAAAAGCAGACATATATTTCCAGCATTTCGAGGTGATTCGTTCAAATTTCTGAGGTGTGAATTTTTAACACTTTCACCACGATACTCACCAAGATTGAGTAAAAGGACGGTGTTAAGAAGACGAGACATGTTAAATAATCCGAACATCCTTGAGGAAAGCTGATGACGGTCGCCAGGAGCAGTTCTTTTTGTTTCACTCCGGGCACATATCCAGCAAACAACCACACTCAGAACCACTTCACCAATGTTAAACCAAAGCTGTTCTCCAATTTACCACAAACTTTTCTTTATACCTGCACACTAAATCCAAGAAACTACGAAAGAATCGACTATCACTGCATCGCACCCACACTCGCTGCCCTTCTGTTACACAAAGGTAATCCAGACTTTCAAGCAGATGTTCGGCGCGGTATCCACTGCTCGCACCATCAGTGCCTTTCTTGCAGCTGGCGCTCGGCAACGGACCATATAAGGTTTCTTGAAACACACTCGTGTGCGCAACTCTCAACGGTCGCGCGGCAACTGAGCGTGGGGAAGCGCGGCATCGTCGAATCCCCCACCGTTGCCGCGGGATTTTTTCCCTCGAGAGAATCGTGGGGGAAAGCACGACAGAGACGGGACGGAAAGGGAAAATAAAAAAAAGTGTACTGCGAAACGAGAGAGCCAATGGAGAAAGACGAAGAAAGACGAGGGCAAAAAAGGAAAAGAGACGAGGCACGAGTCCCCCTTCGACTCCTTTGCCCGATGCCTGCGTTCTCTACACCGCGCGGCCCCCGCACCCGCTGGCATCTACGGCAGGTGGTTCTTTTTCCTTCTGGCCAAACTGCCCGAAGGGACCACAGACCGTTTTAAAACGTCTGCGCTTTTTCGACTTCAAGGATGAACAGGACTCGTGCTTGTGCGCGAGTGCACGTGGACCAAATGCCTGAAAAATAAAACGTACGCCAACTTAGCTGGTACGTTTTATCGCAGTACTGGGTCTACCAAATCATCTGCATGATTTTGAGCAGAATGCAATTAATCAGAACAAGAAGAACAAAAAGTAGAAAATTACTGGTCAATTTTCTGAAATAAATTACCATATAATACACGAAGTATAAAAAATATAGTAGAAGTAGAAGATTATTTAGAAAAATAAATTCTGTATAAACATTTCATACAAAGAAGCAAACTGGAACATCTGTAGATGTTAAAAGCGTTTCAAGTATCTTAAAATAAATTTAGAATACAATTGTTTAAAATTAAGAGAGTAATTTAATATCTTTACTTTATTTTAGAATAATTAAAATAATAAAATATATATAAATGATTATGTCCGCATTC
>JABFOX010002873.1:0-10938 GCA_022817665.1 Axea sp. ZL-2020
TTGTACAAACGTGTGCACACTTAATACTTGCCATTCTATACGAAACATGTCAATTCCATGATATAATATCGTTTGAATGAGCTGCAGGGTATAAAAGGCATAATACTGAAATAGTCTGGCATCAGTTTTACTGTAGTCGTCTACGGCGCAACTATCTCATCTATTTAACCATGAATTCACTTGTAAGTTAATATCATAGTACATTTTTAGCAAGCATGCATATACGCTAATATATATATGAGATAACACTGTGATACAAGTTACGCCAATCTGTTGTGACTTATAAAATTTCTTTAAAAATATGATAATGTGACTAAAATCTAAAAATTTCTAAAACTGGAGAATTTTAAATCATTATTTAAATACAGAATTTTCAAATTAAATTATATTTATTGATCAAATTTTTATTGATTAATATATAAAAGTCTTAAAAATTTTGAAATCTCTCTGCAATAATCAATGAAAACCTGACATTTTGTTTAAAAATATATATACAAAACTCATCGTTTCTGAAAAACTGAGAATGTTTTTTTTTTTTATTTGTAATTTGTTTTAGTATATCGGACACTTTAAAATTTCAATTTATTCGTGCTGTAGCTGTAACTGAATTTTGTAGAGCATTGAACAGATCTAATTATTATTTGTCAGGTTTCAAAATAAGTAAAAGTTGTTTGTCTTCTACAAGTTAAATCACAACTTTTGTATTTATAGAAATCTAATTTTTACATTAAATTTTATAAAGAAAAATTGTTAACCCTTATGCTGAATATAACTTTATATAAACTACTAATTTTTTCAAAATTTAGAAAATTTATTGAAATATGTGCAAAATATAATACGATTTTCAGAAAACTGATGTAAATACTGATCATCTTAAAATTAATCAAAGATAAAAAGTATTCATTATATTTTGCAGCTTTTCTTCACCATTCTTGCTCTCGTAGCAGGCCCAATTTATGCTCAAGAAAATCAGGGAGCTGAGAAAAAAATTGAGAAAAGAGGATTAATTGGGTTAGGATATGGTGGTGGATATGGTGGATATGGTGGAAATGGTGGATATGGTGGATATGGTGGATATGGAGGATATGGAGGATATGGAGGATATGGTGGATATGGTGGATATAGTGGATATGGTGGTAAATATCATTCGTTAAAACATTTGAATTTAAATTTCATTCACAGGAGTGATTAATTTCTCGTATTGAGCAACATTCACTCGTAGGAAACATATTTCCCAAACATGTAAATGGAAATAAGTATCAATAAATTACCGTATTAACTTCTTCAAATTTATACATTTTTATAATGATGAACACTCTAAGATGCTTTTTCAAATTTTCTTCTTTAAAGTGGATTCTAATTCCGTTAAATGGATGAAAGTTTTATAGAAAATAAATCCACTTTTGTCAAATAAATTTTGCAAGACTTTTGATTTTGATTATTTGTAATATCACATGTACATATTTTTTATAAAAATTACTTACTGAATATATTTGGTTGATATTAGGTCATGGATACGTCAGTGCACCAGCCTACCCGGCTGTCAGCCATGGATATACCGCACCAGTAGCTCATGGTTACGTCGCTGCACCTGTACGTGTTAGATACACTGGATACACTGGCTATCAGGGAGTCGGTTTGGGTCACGGTTTAGGATATTTACACGGTTAAGTGTCTACGAATGAATTTCTGACATTCGCTCTGAGTCATTTACTTCAATTGAAATTCATTTTTTATTCAGAATGAAATAATTATCTTTTACTCGATTTGTACTTTTGATTATTTCGATAAATAAATGTTTTATAGTAAAAAAAAGTGGTGTTATTTTATTGCAACAAAAATTCAAATGCAAAAATCATGTATTTAATAGTTTTTGGATTAATTCTCTTGAAATTGATAATTTTGCATTAATTTTATTTTGATGTGGCCAATAAAAACGAATAGCAAATACAAGTTCTTTTATATATAATATGTACACTCTAATGTTTAATTATATTACATATATATATATATAATGTATATGCAATTAAGAGATGTGTATGCATGTATAGAGGATACCATAACGTGGTACATTTTTTGATAAAAAGTATAAAATCCAAATAACTGTGTTTATAAAAAAAATCAATACATTTGTGTTCATGGAGTTCCAAAATAATAGTATTCCGAAAGTGTACCTGTGTGCAATTCAATGATATGCTATTGCCTTTAGATTGAGTAGACAATTAAACGGGATAAAAACAATTGGTACAATTGAAATAACGGCGCATGTTTGTGAATAATCATTTTATTTTAATCCTTATCAATATTAAATAACGTAATTATAGTAGTGTGTATATATTACATAGAAAATTTTCTTACCCCTCGTACAATACAACGTCTTTCCGCAAAATTTCGATAATCATTGCTACATAAAAACCTGTTCGCGTACGATATTCAAAGTTACAGACTAGAAAGATTTGAAAAGTCAATTTTAATTTTGACAAGTTAAACACCCGCATTTTACAACTTTTTATGAAAGCATTCGTACCGTATAATTAGAATTAACTGACATATACACGTACACATACGCGCACACACGCACACGCACACGCGCACACACACACACCACTCACACACCAGGAGATCTTTTATACTTCAGCATTGGGTTTCAAATAAAACATATTTTTAAACTACACAAATATAAACGATTATGGAACTCGATTGGAAAATAAACGATTATTGAATTCTGTTTATATACATTACTATTTCGTTCATTTATATTTTTGTGTCAACTAAGAAAACTTAAGAAACCGAGAAGCGAACGCATTACGTCGGATTTCATAATCGTGAGTACACTTATGACCATCGAAAATTAGCTGGAAAACGGTGTTCTTTATATATTTTGGAATCCAGAACAGTACATGTTTTACAAACCATTGCCATCTCTAGTTTTGTGAATCTATTCTCACATTATATATTTATTATTATATTTTTTGGAAGAGATGCCTCAAATGTAAATTGTTCCTTCTATCTATAAATTGTACAGTCATAAAAATAATAGCAATTAAAAAATTATTTAGAGTGAAACGTTTATGGAATGAGATTCTATGAAAAATTATAAAAATCTTTGAAAATTTTCCTGACGAATTTCGAACACTAAAACATTCTGAAAAAATTCGTAATGCCTGTAAACAACAGAGATTTGCAATATTTAAAAAAAAATCATAACTTTGTGAAACTCGTTTAAGAAAGTATTTTAAAATAAAAATGTATAATTATGTACATATTGTTATTTATCGTACGTACATTTAAGAAAGTCCTTTTTATCAAATTTATGGAATTTTGTAGTCTTTCAGCAGATTTCTTAACATTTTCATAAGTTACTTGTCCAAAAATTTTGTATATCTTAAATATTTTTTACAATTTTACACTCAACAACTTTTTGGAGTTTCTTAAGAATGCTGAATTATTTCAAAGCAAACAGTTTTTTTTCTTTCAAAATTTCATGTCAAAAAACTGAAAATTTATCAGCATTCTTCATAATTCATCAAAATTGTTCAAAGATTTACAGACCTTTTTCTAGAATTTCGCTTCACAGAAAATTTAATTCAACACCAAATTAAAATTAATTATCAGTCAGCATTATGAGATGATTAAAGTCGCATTGGCGTCTATGTCAAAATGAAAATTCGATAAAATAGATAAAAAATGATTAGAAGACGTTTTACAATCGTTCAGTATTACTACCGTGGAAGTATTGACGAAATTGTTTAGATATTAAAATATGACTTTCTAAATAAATTTTTGTACAAAATCAGTTAACTTGTAAGATAAAAAAATGAAATGATAAACACTAACATTAAAAAATTTCCACGCTATATGTTTATATGAATAAATCAGTTAGTGTGAATAATAAGAAACTTTCTTTTACTCGTAACATCGATACATATGTGCATATCTATTAAAATAATGAACCATTGTGAGTGGTGTAAGATATTTTTCACGGAAAGTAGGCCTTTGAGAAATCGACGAAATTTGAAATTAAAACGTTTACAAATGTTCGACTTTGGTCGTCATTTCTCTAAAAGCTATTCTCTTGTTTTTGTTTGCACTACGAAATATAAAATAATTATTTATCTATTACTAACGTTGTTCTGTTCTTTTGCTTTTTTTTTTTTTTTTTTTTTTAAGTCAGTGCTCTGACGGATTATTAAGTACTTTCATTAATTAACATTGAATCAAAGTGGTTGTAAATTAATCAAACGCGCAGCTCGTTGCTTTTTTTACAATAATTCATTCTTAATTTTTACAATGAGTTCTCTCCCGATTTTGCTTCAACTTTTTTTAATTAGAAATGAAAATGTACTGAAAAAAACAGATTTACTTACGATAAGAAAATTTTATTTTATTTAAAATTATTGAAAGAAATGACTCAAATTTTATTTGAAATAACTAAAGTAATTTAAATGCGTTTTCTAAGAGAATATATTTTTTTGTTTGACTTATGAAGTCAATCTTAATTAAAGTATGAAAATTACAAAATAAAAGAAAAACAATGTTTAACTGTAAATTTGGTTTCAACATTGATAAAACGTTGAATGAACTTTAAATTTATGTTGAAAAAACTTGTTTCTTTTTTAAATGTTATTTTTCGTGCATTTTCTGCGAATGTTATTTATATCCTTCTTACCATTCTTTAAATATATTTTTCTACAATTTATCAATATATATATATGTTTACATAAAAATGTTAAAATCTGTATTCCCGATTTAGTCATTTGATAATTGATACAACGTTTTTTCGATGTTTTCTGTACCATTTTTTCTGTTCTGTTTTTATAATTTTCTGAACATTATAAATTGGTTTATTTATCGTAAATAAATCTTTTTTCTGAGCGTACACTTCTTGATATGCCTCATATTTATTTTATATTATTTATTTAGTTTATAACAAAGATTTACTTTTTATATATTTATAACATCATTTACATAAGTTGTATTTAAATGTATAATTCTTGAAAAATTAATAAGATTTGACAAGCAAAACGGTAAAAAATATCAAAATTAACATAATACATTTGAAATATATCTGCGTTCAGTTTGACGAAATTAATATTATACGTTTTATGTTTGCTATCATGGTTTTTACATATTTTTAACAAAAAAGATATAACTGTTAAATCTGCTGACTCAAATTGAGATTCTTTAGCTATAGAAAAGATTGTATCTTTTGAGCAAACATTTGAGAATAAAGTATTCATTTCTCGTTCGACAATCTATCTTATGTCTATATCTATACTTATGAAATTATCCCGTGTAAAATGTTTTCTCTACACCAGAAGGAGAAATAATACCATTATTGAAATATTTTTAGAATAGAGAAAAAACACATTATTTTATTCAATTTTATAGTCTCAAAATTCTACTTTTAATTCCAGAATCTTTTGGTTTCAATTATTTACCTATTATTATAAAAATATATACACTCCACAACAGCAAACTTAAAAAAAATAATTGTGTAATAAATTTAAAACATATTTATGCTTTTGTATAATTAGAGAAGACCTTTTGAATGACAAACGAAGAAAAAGTTTTGATCTGTAACATGTGTTTAATACAATATTTATATCAACTTACTAATTTATACAAAGTATTTTTAAGTTAAAGTATCCTTTAGACTTCGCAACAAGAACTACGACAAAGCACGGCAAAGATATGTATTGTTCGTATACCCGTGTTCAACATTAATCCGATTTTTAATTTACAATCGTAGTACTCTTTGAAGAAATTTAAGTCAATTCTTCCAGTTTAATTTGAGAACTTTATGATATTTTTACTACTAACAAGAATCGATCATGTAGAAACATAATCAACATTTTTTAAATGTGCATTTAACACTATTGTATGTAATTTTACGTAGTTTTTAATAATGCAATAAAACTATTTTGAATTTGTTGAAGTTCAGACATTGTATATATGTTTTTTCATTTTAATAAATATCATATAAGATAATTTGAAATGTGTTGAATTAATTGAGTTTTTATTTATTAAATAATTGCGTACTTGTGTTTATTTCTAATATAAATCAATATATTTTGTAAAATGAAGAATTCCTTAGTTTAGCTTTAAATAATTGCATCAATGTGAAATTACCGTTCGATAATTATTGTTATCAGTGTTATTAGGCTATTGTAAAAATGAAATATAAAAATGTGAAATTTAATCGACAAATTAGCTATTGACAAAAGTGGCTATTTATTTGCTTAAATATACGTCGAAAAAAAGTAAATTTAACATAAAGTTTAATATTTATATGCTAGATATTTAAAAATCATTAAAGTAACACTAACCTATAAATATTAGTTAAATGATAATAATAACACGCAGCTACGAAAAAAGTAATTAGTTTTACTTTAGTGTAGAAACGCTTTCTTTATGCACGGTGAATAAAATCGCATTTGTGGAAAATAACTATTTTTCAGATTAAACAGTAAAAGAAAAATATGAAAAGTTATTTCATAATGTGAAATAATGTTATAGACGTATTAAAATTAAACCTTAAGATTTTTATTTAGATCAGTATTAAAATAATGGTTGTAGAATCCATTATTACATATACTTTGATTTATATTATTATTTACTCTGATTTGACAATATTTTGTATCTAAATGTTGTACAATTTTGTTTCTTGGGTGTATCTTGCTTGAGTGTATAAAGTTGATCCAACTTTTTATAAACATTACTTTATTGTTTTAAATTTTACTTCAATCCCTTTTTAATACCGTATTAACTTTGCTTCTAATAATTCGTCAACGTTAAACCAACAATTTTAGTTCAATACTATTTGAACACTTTTTTAACTTTAAATTAATCTTAACATACTAATGCTGAAAATTCATTTTTTTTTACTGTTTCATACATGTTTCTGGATCGTAGTTTTAGCCTTTTTGTGCAATAATATTGATTCAACATTAAATTAACAGATTGAATAATTCAAAGAAAAAGCTCGAATCCTTAAACGTGAATTTACATTTTTTTTTGCTCTTCTGGATAAGTTGATTAAATTCCTTCAATAAAGCACATTCTTACTATTTTATATAATTGAATACGTGTTGACTACACGTAATGTAAACTGATTCACTCTACGAATTTGCGCGGTTTTTTACACTATTGCAACTACTTAAATATCCTGATCAGACAGATTGTGCGTTTTTGAAGCCTCTTTGCTGCTTAAAATTTTAGTCTGTGAAATTCGCCTAATGAACTAAATGTTATAAAAATATACGAGTGTTGTATATACAATTCTCAATTTTAGACAACCAAAAATTCGTTTCAAATCCGTCTACGGCGCATCGTCTTTACTGATCTCCCTACCAAAAAATTTGTATTCATTTTCATTATTATTCATCAGAATCAAAAGTTATATCTAATATAAAATTGTCCATTTACTGATCTTAAATGAGACCATAAATTACAAAAAAAAAAAATTAGTCTTAATGCGATTAATCTTATTTAGATTTTGATTGTAGTGTTAATTTTTGTTGTTCCTTTTAGATTCGATATCATTTTTAGTAGGGAGTACAGTATTAAAATTATACATACAAAACAGTTCAATTCTTTAAATGACTGAACAATTAGCGCGAGTCGATGTTTAATAGTTACATTTGTTAATAAAATTTGATATCGATATTATACAGTAGAGATATGAAACGTAGAGATAAGATTATAAAAATTCGGACGTCAAAAATTTGTACACCAAAAATTCTGTTCCATTTATATGAAGTGGAAATAGTTAAATGGACATATTAGTTTAATAGATACTCATTATAAAAACAACTAAGAAATAATAATGCTGTATGAGTTAAAATTATACAATTTCGGAATATTTGTTCATTTCGGAAACACGAAGTTTGACTGATTAAATGCATAAATGAAGAAACGGATCATATTCAGTTGCGGTCAACATTATTGTATATAGTTAAAATTGAAAATAAGTTATTTATTCACGTTTTCTTTATTCCAATTTTAGTTTCTTTGTTAATTGCGATTGATAACAATCAAATAAAAGGACAGTACCAAGTTTGAAATATAATACAATCCAGTATTCACGTTGACGCGTTTATATAATTATGCGCGGTATTTGTAATTATAATTGCAATATTTTATACGTCAAATGTGGTTAATAACCATTATATGGAAGGACGTTACCGAATTGCGGTCAACAGAAAAAATGACTTACCATTGAACATAATTTATTCACGAAGAAACACGTATAAAGTACATACAATGCGTTTTATTTCAAATATGCTAATTTATTCCTTGGCTGCGGCCAATAACAACTAATTGAAAGGCATTGCTGATTTGCGGTTGTGATGGGAATATTTAGAAAATTAATTTAACCGCAATTAGAGCAAACGTATTCGATCGTGACTGATATAAAATTTTACAACTATTATACGAAATAATAATCATGCAAAAAGGGTAAAAATTTACCGCAATTCGTTATGAAAGCAAAGACGTTGAAACGATAAATTCTTTGCACATTCAAATCCCATAAACTTCTAATCCTTAATTCACGTATTAAATGTATAATACTTTAAATGAAGTATAATAATATCTATATAGTCAATAACAAATCATTATTTTCACGACAAGTGATTATGTAATACGAAATTAACTAGTGCACCGCATTGTATTTAGGATTAACGATGAGCACGGATATGTATTTGAATTAGTTAGCAACACGATGATATTTCCATAAGTCTGACTCGTTTACTTAAAAACTGGTTGTAAATAGATGAATGTTCGAAGAAACGGAATCAAACAAAACACTCTAAATCTCGTCTAGCATTTGAGGTACAGGCACTGTTCTTTCACAGATTAATCATTTTGTTCTCACTTCGATTTCAAGACTTCAACATGAACTTCGTGTTATTATATGTAATTGAATCAGTTGAAATACAGGAATACAATTATATACAATTCATTGATGAGTACTTTTGTCAAGTATCTGGGTACGGATACATTTAAGTAATTCTTATTTATGCTGTCTACACCAATTGTCTACAATCTTGCATATTTGGAACTTCGTTTGAAACTAAACTTTAATGGAAAATGGTAGCAAGAAAAAACAGTTTGAAAAATTGAAAATACTACTGAAATCTTGAAAATATGATGAAATCCTCTACAAAAGTCGACAACTTTCCGAAAAATTTAAATCATTTTTAAATATCCGAACAAGTTATGAATTTTGACAGTTCTATGAAAGTCTAACAATCGAATTTGAATTCCAGCTTTCAGATATGTATTTTTGACTTTATTTAAAAACTAACAAAATATTAAGCATAAATATCTTCCTGTAAACAAATATCAGCACTCAATGTTTTGATTACATTGTTATATAAGCAGACACGAGTATTCGATGTTTAATTTAAATTTTTAGTAAAAACTTTACTTTTCTTCAATTTAGTTTTAATTTAAATAACTGTGCAAAAAATAACAATTAATGCTAATTTTTGAATTAAATAAAAATTTAGAATTTATTATCCAATAAATTTCAATATAATTAATTATCCAAAAAATGTCAAAGAAAATTTTTGGCTGTACCATCATTTTCATTGATGTTCTAAGATATTTTCAAGATTTTTTCAAACTATTTTTCCAGCTGGGGATCCCTAATACATAGATTCCACATGGGTGGTTCTTAATGTAAATTCTACATTGATTTAATGTAGATTCCACATAGAGTCAATGAGAAGTAGGGTTGGCGAAATGCAAAGTATATCTTATTTCTTATATATAATATTGCCTCAAGTTCTGTAATATTAATTTATCATTATAAACTTGTGAAACGTAAAACGATAACAGTAACGATCAAGTAATCATAATATCAACGATTTCTCGAACTTTCGAGTTGGTACTGTAGTCTCATAATTGCTTTCATATATATATTTATTAAGTACTCGTGAAATTGCATGTACATATACACGTGGTAATATGTTACATGCAATTGTATTTTGTTATAATATATAGACGGAAAGTTGGACATTGAGATTCGTGTATATAGAAGCTTTTTTAAACCGTGCACAATTTAACAAATATGTGACTTTGTAGTTTTATTCTTGTAATTAACTTAAATTACGTTATAATTCGTAATTAGTATTGTTTAATAAGTCAAATGTGTCATTTGAAACGCGTACGATAAAGGGTTAAATAAAGTATAATAAAAATGGTTTTTGTTATACTTTCAAATCAATTTTGCTCACACCAAGAAAACTTTTCAGAGCTAACAATTTAATCTTTGAACCAGTTCAAATTGTAACTACTAAATTTACATTTTTCTCAATGTACGATAAAATTCAATACGAAATGTGCTAATGTTGTAATTATATTTCAGAAGAAAATTATTAAATTGTTAACAATTATAGAAGTGTTTAACGTACATATAATTTAAACTTTATTTAACACCATTTTTTAATATTCAAAACCTACGAGAAATGAAAACTATTTGGTTTATTATGGTGAAACAAAATCCGTGAATCGTTAAAAAATATTATTTTCTAAAAATGTAATTAGCGGCTTGCAGAATTTTGAATTCAATAACAATATCTTTGTCTTGATAATTGACTAAAATCGAAGACTATAATGTATTAAATCTACAATTAAAATTCGGATGTGCTTGTTTGATAGATAAAATAATAGTATATTAAAATAATCTGCTCAAAAATGTATTTAAAAAATATAATTATTTTATTCTAATGAAATTTGATAAATTGTCAAGATAGTCAACATTTTTATATTAATATAATTCTGAGAATATTTTTGAAAACAAATACAAGTAACTTTTAACTCGATTAACCATTATTTAAAATTGAACAATTTATTGCACTGTTCATTATATTTTCTCACCCTAGAACTGTCTCCTTGCTTAACTTGAAGAAGTAAATGGTATTTTATTTG
>JABFOX010002874.1:0-10938 GCA_022817665.1 Axea sp. ZL-2020
ATATTGAATTATTAAATTGAAACAAAATTTAAGTTGATTTAAGCAAGTTTTTAATAAAATAATTTTTATAATATATAAAATATCGATAAATTGTAATGAAGTTCAAAAATAATAATAATAAAGAAAGAAAAAAACACGGTAACAAATTCATTTAAATTTATGTTGCGTATTTAATATTTTTAAATTTTTCTAGTTAACTAATAAGTATATTTTATTCAACAAATCTATTATATAATGCTATTTAATTATGATTTATATTATAAAATATTATATAAACCTATTGTATAATATAAAACTAATTAAATTTTGTTTTGAATTGAACAGAGATAAATAATTGCGATGAATCAATATTTGTGAGGAAAGAAACTAGTTTGAAAATAAACTTTAGATATGATATTATACGTGAAGGTATTTATTATTAAATTTTGCGTTTTAGTAATTTTAGTTTAATATATATACATATAGAAAAATTAGAAAAATTTCTTTAGTAAGTTCAATTAAGACTTGAATCAAAATGATGCCATTGAAATATTTTGACCGTAATTTCACACCAGTTTTAATTAAATTTTTTATTTATTTACATTAATAGCATAAATGAAATATATTGATTAATAAATAATGTTAAAAAATTAACACTGATATAACAATACTCAGGTAACAAATAACATTAATCGTTAAATTAATGTATTTATGAAATATTGAATTTCATTTTAAACATATACGAATGTAGTCACACGGTTATTCAACCTAATGAGTAGACGATAGATTTTGTTTGAAAACCATGACTCTACTAGAAATTACTGATAAAGCTAAAATTTTTGAGGACATTATGCTGTTTAGTAACAGTTTGACAGCCATCAATAATAGCAAACGCTCTTCGTGAATTTGACGAGATGGAAACAATTCGTCATCGTTATGTGATGCAACATTTTTATTTAAAAGGACTTAGTCCAGTCAAAACAAAAAAGGTACAACAATTAAATTCAAAAATCTAACAAAATTATTTTTAATTTTTGTTTCCCTAATAAGTGCAAATAATAACCCAGTTTTCGGTACATAAAAATAAAATTTTAATAATATGAATAAGTGTCCTTTTCATAACATTCCAGTAGTTTTATAATTAAAAGGCAATTATTAATTTTTATTGAATAAATAATATAAATTAAATAAATAACTCAAATATAAAGGAACGTTTTTGTAAAAAAATGTAATGTATTAATTAATTAAAATTTTATAATATATTTAATAGAAATGAAGATTGATAGATATAAAATAACGGGAGGAAATCAGTTCTTCGATCTTTAAAAAAATACCAATGAGATCAAGAATCAAAGAATAGGCCCGTGGGCAAAGATGCTACTCTGAAGTAATGCGAGAGCGGTTTCCGAAGTGATCACGCGTTGAGTGGCAAGGGTTTGTGGGGTTATAGATGATAAAAGTCCAACACACTACAGTGAATTAAGGAACTCCCACGGCGTCCATGATGATCTTCCCACATATCCCGATAAAAATAAAAAAAATGAGATATATTTCATTTATAGAATATATAAATCTTTGTATATAAAATATATAAATAATACATGAATCAGTAATGAAACAAAATAAACAATGAAAATTGGAATTTTTTATTCTTGGACCATAGTTGTGCTAATTGTTAACTAGTACTGGAACAAAGAATAATGACTTCTTTTTTGGTATTCGGTCAATATCGTAAATTAATCCTAGATCAATTCTGTACCGATTGTTAAATATTGGTAAACCAACGAAATTCTATATGGGTAATTTTTCCAAAAAGGTCATTATTAATATATTAATGCATTTTAAATAACAATTAAATACCCGATATATAAAAAGTTGAATAAATAAATATTTATTAAATTTGAAAATCTTGTAAAAATGTTTGTAATTTTTGTTTTTTGACAACTTTTTGCAATCATAATTTTTTCAGTATGTAAAAATACAATTTTTTGTAATATGAAAAAGATTCGTTATTATAACATTATAGTAGTTTTATGATTACACATTAGGCAATGTTTATTTTTTATTGAATACTTAATTAATATTACATCTTTAATTTATATAGTATCTTTACATGGTGATGATTATGAAAGTGATTACGAAGAGTACAAAGTTAGAAATAAATTCTAAAATTTAATAAAAGTGTTATTAATTTTAATATGTTTATGAATCAGTTTGAACACATAAATTTTTTGTATCTGACAGAAAAAGCATTAAACATACTTTCAATCAAAATTTAATAATTTCTCTTTATTATTTTTCTATGTGAAATGTTATATAATTCGAAAAGAAAAATTAATATAAATCAGTTGATTTACGTTTTTATACAAGTTTTTTGTCATTTAAAATGATAATGAATACGTTATAAATATACACTTTACCATTTATTTTAAAATTATCAATCTTTGAGTTTTTGTACATATTAAAAAAATAGTCCTATGAAATAGAAACTTGTGAATTGAAAGAAGAAATTATGAACTAGAATCTGGATCTAAATAAAATTATATTAAATTCTTTTTTCAGAATTTAAAATCAATTCAAACAAATAATAAACAAGATTATTTTCTATTAAGTAGTAAAATAATATATATCAAATTATAATACCGATTAAAATTTTGCTAGGTTTATATATAAAATTATGTATTGTCGTAAATTAAAACAGTAAAGACTGATATTAGATATTCATCAGATCTGTATTATTTTGTTAAATCAGAATACACCTGGAGAACTTGTATTTCACATTTTAGAGAGCAAGTAAGACCTGTAATTTATATATTTGTCTAGGTTTTGATTCCGCATCAATCTCATTTCACTTTCATTCTCTGTATACCAATTTTAATACAGAATATTTTTGTAATTTATTTAAAATATTATAATTATATCTATTTAAGAACGTTTTTAAAAGAACACTTTTTTATATTTTTTCAGCTATTATTAAATTTTATTCGTAAATATATCTATTAATTTTACATTACGATATTTGATAATTAATGTATTTCTTCATTAATTCTAAGAATTACTTGGAATTGAATATTTCTATACAAAAAATAATATCATGAATGAAATTGATAAATCGAGATATATATAGAGAAATCCTTTTAGTGTGAGTGAGTAAAAGTTATGGTTTGTTTAATTGATCAAATGACGAGAGTAAACATTGAACTCAGTCTAGTAATACAATGTGAACTACGTTAAGTTTGGTTACAGATTCTAGTTAGAGATGTAGCTACGAATCTTTTCGAGATGAAGTTCTGTGTGGCTACGAATCAAATTTATGATGGCATTGAATCAATATACAAGTTGTATGTAATAATTTAATCATAAAATCATAAAAACATCTGTAGATTGTTTATACTTTTAAATATTTCTAATTAAACTTAGTTGTTTATTTGCACTTAATAGTATTTATAATTATATTGCATATAAATTGTTAATTGATGTAAAAGTATTTATACTTATATTAATATTTTTCAATTTAAATTGAAAAAAAACATTCATGTCATGTAAGGAAAATTGTTGTTCTGTATAGTTTCCTTTTGATCTTTATGAAGAAAATAGAATGCTAATTTCAGTCACGTTGCGATTTTCTAAAATTGTTTTTCAGTGACACAGAGAATGCGATGTAAATATAGCGCTGAACATTCTTCACGCCTCAGGGGACTTTCCCGTTGTATTCTATACTATGCAAAAGTTACCTTCGCAAACCCGCGCCCTTCGGTAAAGGGTGTCAGCTTTGATAACGATTTATCCCGAATACAAAAAGCATGATGCTGTTTCAAGAGTTGCGAATCCTTTGTGGCGATGACGCACGAAACATCACTTTCATGTCGTTTTTTATGTCCTAAACCTTTGTCTGTGGGGATGTGTATTTGCTGGAATTCACTTTTCGGGCCATGTTACACTTAAAAAAAACATAATCGTATAAAAATATTTTAATCTAACACTAGGTATTAATTGACAATAAAAATTTAAGCAATATTCTGTTAACTTATATAAATGATTTGAATATAATAATTTGTATATTTGAATTTTATATTATTTTGATAAAGAACTAGTAATTTTATTTATATTACCAAATTATACAAATATATTTCATTCTTTATTGTTGATCCGATATCAGTTGATAACATTGATACAGTTTTTTTTGTATAGATTGTGTTTATTAAAAATTACATTAAACAATAGTTGATATATTTATTAATAATACCAAATACATTAAATTGTTGGAAAATTGGAAAATATATTAAAATATTTATTTTTCAGAAAAATTATTTTATGATTTTGTAACGATCTACTTTTTGACTCTTATGGCTATTTCAAGTATTATAGAGCTGGTTATTTATTTAATTTTCTTTAGTGCGACAGGCGCGTCTCTAATATTAATATTTTTTAATTAACAATGAATCAGTGGACGCTCTGTTAACATATAATCTGAAATACTCAGATTTAACAATAAAAGCAACGACTCGTTGTCAAACAAAACCGACATACAGAATTAATCTTTTCAACGACTCGTTGACTTGATTTTAATAAATTTATTACTAAAAATGAAAATATAAAAGATATTACAAAGGGAAGATAAAATTAAAGTTTCGAAGTGATCTGATTGGAATCTTTGCAGTAAATCACTTTTTTACCACTTTTAATTCACACTGAAAATTAAAGCAAATCTTGGAAAGAAAAATTGTTGTTAAAGTTATCATTTTGGTGAGCTTTTATAGTGAATGACTTTCCCGGACTATTATCTCAGAATGACAGTCAAAAATGAGGATTTACTTTTTTACGTCATCAATTCAATTCTTATCACAAGCAATATCGAACAATTATTATTTATCTTCAAGATTTGAATTCTGATTTTATACGTCGGGGATCACATACTTTATCTTTTATCTCAATAATTTATTTGATTGAATATTGCATCTTACATTGAATTAATTGAAAGTTTATAATATTGGTTAATTTTGCTGATATCATTATTATTCAATAATTCTGTTTCATTGTTGGTTGCTAATACTGGATATCCAGTTATAATAATTATACTGTATTAAATTTACTAAAGTTGATTCTAATGACAATTTTATACGAACATCGATTAACAATGTAATCTGAAAACGTTGCTATATTACTTCTTCCTGTAGTTCTTATAATGTTGGAAAAATATCAATCACCAAATACTATATAATATTGTTAGTTAATCATTAAACAATATTAGTTCTATGGAAATTGAACTGTATATAGGTGTCCTGCATTAAATTCATTTGATCTTGATATCTTTGCGAGATTAAAAGAGATTTTTTTAGCAGTCGGTCTTTACGAAATAAACGTATTTCGTGCTTTTCACAAAAACCCTTGCATTTCAGAATTTTTTTCATTTAAGAATAATTAAATAAAAAGACAACATTACAAACAAAACACAAAATATAAACGTTCATTACACTTGGACAGTAAAATATAGTCTAATTAAAGTACCAAAAAATGACACTCTGTTTTATTTCATTCTATATTATATATAAATATACAAAAACAATGTATTAGAGAATTTGAATGAACATTCTTAATACGTACTTTTAAAATATACAATAAAAAAATTAAATTTGGTCCATTCTAAAAAACGATGTAGACTCTTAAATTTACCTAATTAAGTCTATAACTATATTAAGAAATATCTATTTAATCTCTATTTTTATTAATTGTACTTATACCAACGTTTTCGGGTATGCTGATTATGATACCTAATTGATTGAAATCCAAAGTAAAAAATAAAAACTCGCGAATTCAATATTGTAAACAAAATATGCAAAATAGCTTCTAACTGAGACAAAACTATATACGTGTATATTTTTAAGTTAAATAAAGTATTTTTTACACTCTTTTAGTTACCTCAAGATTGACATGTTTAATTATTTCACCAGAAACTATTTTGTTTCAATTTGGTATCAGTGCCTCTTATTTTTAATTACAGACATGATTTATTTATACGCTTGTCATTTATTCAATATTTTTTTGTTACATGTATTTAAACAATAAATGCTATAATGTGATTTTATTATAATTTAAGCAACCATTGAACATTTGTAGTTGTATTTACATGGAATTTATTATTTAAAAAATTTGAAAAACGTATAAAATACTTTACAATATAGTTCGAAGCAGATATATTAGATGTGTAATACAATGCTTGATGAACTAAATAAATTATTTAATGTACTAGGTCTTTTTGTATACAACTGAATTCAGTTATACCGGTTTTGTTGATTAATGTGAGGTCAATAAATCATATTTAGTTTGCAAGAAAAAGAAATATAAGTGAATTATTGCGATGCATTGCAAAGGTCAAATTATAAATATTTCAATAAAAAATGCTACTTTACAGATTTTATGGGAAAAATTGAATTTTTTGGAATTACGAGGATTAAACGCGATTGCATGTTCTACTAGATAGTTAATTCTAACGTGATAGTATTTTGGTTTCGATTAAAAACCTTGTTTTTATTTGTCGAGTTTCAATCCAGTGTTTCTTTTTTGTTAGTTCTCCATTTCAGAGTATTAAATTTTTATCTGGATTATTTTTAATATAATTATACGTCTAATACCTAGGTGTTCCTACGCGAGACTTCGTTTCGAAAATTTATCGTACATTATGCATTATTTCATTTTATTATAAATTGTACATTTCATATGTTATACATTTATTAAATTTAATGCATTATGGGATTTAAATTATGTCTTCTACAGAATCATGGTTTGGCTCATGCGGAGTAGTGTTTGTTTTCATAAAAATATATTCATTTAAAGAAGGAAAAAGATTTCTGAAATAAAATATATTAAAAAACTAAAAAAAAAAACAGATGGTACAATTTACAAGATATGCAAGGAAAATGTATACGATAATCTTGAAAAAAATATATTGATTTTCCAATATGTTATTAATACATTTCCAAAATATTACTGATATATTTTTAATGAATATATGATACGTATTTATAGTACATTTTTACGTTTACTTAAGAGGAAATTAGAAAATTGCTAATTTTTTAACATTTATAATTAAATATTTAATGTTAATGATTATATTTCATATATGGTTCACAATTATGAAACTAGAAATACAATTATATATTTATATCTATTTCTTTCATTTTAAAATCTTTTTATCCTTTTTTAATTATTTTTATAGAATTTGTTTGATTTATGAAAATTTGTTAATTTTATTATTAACTGATTTGTATGAATCAATTAAAAAAAAAAAATTTTTTTTACATTTCTCGATCGAAATTAATAAAAATTACGTAAAATATGAGGAAATTGTAGTAATATTTTGCAATTTCAAAACTAGGTCGAAAACGGTACAAATAATGATTAATTATTCAATCCATAACGATTGTATTTTAAAAAATCAACGTAAGATAAATATTTTATTATTCACACTAGAAAAATTACATGAAGTGTATTAAACGCAGTGTAGTCTAGTTGTGTAATATGTAATAGATGCATTCAAAACGTAAAAAAGTAATTTCGACATTTAGAAGTTATAAAAGATTTTAAAGTCGTAATTGATTGACAAATAGCTTATTTATATCATATAATTATATTAGATTTATTTTATTTCCATAAAATAATATATATATATCATATGCGTCGAATATATATTTATAAATATATATTTCGACGTATATGTATGTGTTAATATTTGTTTAAAGTAAAATAATCTGTTATAAAAAGTTATTTTAATATTGGCTATAAATTTTTTTTACGTTTATTTTGTAATAATTTCCCATAAATACTAATAAACTTAATATAGGACAATTCTTTTACGAATTCAATTTTTTTAATGTAAAATAATAAATATGAAAAATCATGAAATAACTCCGAAATAATGGTTGTCTAATATACAAATATGTGAGAAAGAACATTAACTATTTGAATTAAAAAGTTTTTGTATTTATAAATTGCACTTTGTTTGCAAATTATAATGTATCCACTGTCGAATAAAAATTACTGTCATAGTTTTTTACGTTAATATAACTTCGTCAGAATCGATGTCGGAACAGTGTTGCTGTTTGGTTGACTTTAAACCTTTACCCGACACGTCGGTTCGGTATTAGTTGATAAGTCGATACATAATAATTTTACTGTAAGATGTTATCATTAAGTATATTTTAAATAATTAATAATTAATGTATCTCTGATATTAAATAAACTACGTAATTCATACACACCAATCTGTAAACATTTTATGCAATATTATTTGTGTTATGGAAAAAATCGTTTCTTATTTCGAGGATTTGAACTTTGATTAACTGACTGCGACATTTTGCCTTTATATAAGTAAAAACTCGCAATGTCGTTTGCCAGTGTTGTTACTATGTTCATCCAGTGTTGGATCTGAAATGGCTAATGTGCTATATCAACCATTATGATGACATTCAATCAAAACTCGGTATTGGATAACATCGAATAAATATAAATTGAGGTACCCGCATCTACGGTGAATCGACTCATGAACGTCGCTTCGACGTCAAACTTTCGTCGTTGGATAACAACGACGAAATAACACGGAGAAAAAATCGATACCGAATTAACATGTGTCGAATTATCGTGACATTAACCGTGATGTTACCGACCGTTACATTTTTCTCGGGCGTCGGTATTTTTTGCATGAGTTTCTATACGATGCATTAAAAATAATGAAACGTTATACGAATCTGAGTACATAATTTTACTTTTGCCCTACATCAATTGTCCTTTAAATTTTCCTTTGAGGCAAAATTTATCGCCAGAAAGTTAAAATAATTCACTTAAATGTAACTAAACTCAATCACAGGTAAGAATTTTGATCATTTGTTTCGTGGGTGTGCAACTTTTATCACTAACGATACTGTATTACAGAAACATAATCAGAAAGTTCATCACTGTTAATAAACTAGCAGAATATAAACTCAATATTTTTCTTAAAACTATTATTTGGTAGTTTAGAACATTGAAATCTTCATTTCTTTGATTTTTTTTTCCAATGCAATAAATTTCGTTTCAGATCTAATACGATAAAGCCAATTTAATGGTATAATAAGAGAATATTATGCTACTCATTTAAGAAATAAGTCGCAGTTCTACATGCAAATTAGTATTCATAATGTAGACATGTACTTTTACTTTATTGTAATATTAATATAATTTATTCAGACATTTATATTTTAATCAAGAAAGTTTTCAAAGAGAAAGAACGTGTAAAAAAAACTAATGTTGGCGTTCGTTGATTTCTGTTCTTTGGATTTATTTGAAAACGGCATTAATGTATTAGTGGTGCAGTTGAAACAAGGATACTGAAATGAAATTTAAAAGTTCATTCCATTTTACACCAACATAATTTTTTACACCGTTATTTATACAAAAAATAAATATAAATATAAATTGAATTGAGTAAAGCATATTTATTTTATAAATCCACTGCGTAATTTAGTATAAAAAATATATTTTTATCTCTATATTATAGCATATATACTATTATAAAACTGTTATAGTACTCTTATTTTAGTGTACAATTTCATTGATGATTACACTTGAAGGCACTAACAAGTTTATTTTTTTATGTGTCATAATGAATCAGTGAATGAATTTTTGATAAAAACTTCAATTGTTACTACAATTCAAATTAAGGTAAGTAAAAATTATACTTAAAACATAATCATGGACCAATATAAATACATTTGACAAATAACTGAACTATTCACTTTACAAGCACTGTTACATATTGAATCATTGAACTAATCTTTGATTATATTATATTGCATACTTACTCAATCAAATTTTCATTTTCTAGTGGAATCAATTCTAGAACGTACCTGCAACAAATAAAGTATATTGTTTATAACTTTAATACAATCAGTTTTCTTAATCATTATTTTATTTTTAATTCTATAATAATAATGTCTTTCTTATATTATTTACATTTAATGATATGCAAAAATGCAAAACAGTTTTAAATATAAATGAATTGTTGCAAATGTTAAACTTTGTGAAATTGACAAAATATAACTTCCCAACATTCATCTCCCTGACCAGCTTTGCATGACATTTTTAAATACCAGTTTTCTGAGAGAAAAGAAAGATGCGAGGAAAGCACGCATCACGAACTAATAACGTTCAATTTAATGCGACGCTTACAAATGACCGTCCAGGTGTCTCGAGATTGCTCAGTTTTTCATTAAGCTGACATACAAAATTTATGTTACGTCGCCAATATCATCGATGCTGGGTCTCACCATTTTTCCGGCTGATTTTAATACAAGCATAATTTAAAATAACCTGTTTGTATAAATCAATACGCATATATAATTTTATAATTAATTATAAATATTTCAATTATCGATTTTAACAATGAGAATTATTTCACAGAAGTAAACCATGTTTTTCCAATTGAATTTTATTAGGCAAAATGAAATGTACTATAAAATATATTCTACATGGTATTTATTGTAAATTAAAAACTCGGAATATTCTCTAGACATAAGCATTGCACGAAAAAAACTGTTCCAAATAAACTTTTAATGTTTTCAATATTAAAACTGGTGTCTGCCTGTGTAAAAATTATCTTGAAATTTCAAATGGGAATCTGCATCTTTTATTGCAGTAACTTTAAACTCTAATAATATTTTATAACGCAGAATTCAAATCTGCAATAAAAAATGCGGATTCTCATTTGAAATTTCAAAGTCGCGCTCCGTCCGAGCCTCGGGAAGCAGTGGCAGAAAGGCTATTAACGCCTCCAACCACACTCAGTGATACAAACAATGTATATACATTTGTTATACATACACGTCTTTGATATTGTTACTATTATTACACATCTATGTATCGTATCACATATATACTTGTACTTAATACAAACATAGACATGTTATTCTGATTACTCAACAAATT
>JABFOX010002875.1:0-10936 GCA_022817665.1 Axea sp. ZL-2020
AAATAAAAAAAAAAAAAAATGAAAAAAAGAAAAAAATGAAAAAAAAAGAAAAAAATGAGAAAAAAATTAAAAAAAAGAAAAAAATAAAAAAAATTTTTTAAAATGAAAATTTTAATACCAGCATTAATCATTATAGATAATTGGAGATGTATATTAAACTTTTAAAAGTTTTTGTAATATATTATAAATGAGTTTCAATTGAACTCATAATTCACGTATAAGATCAAAAGTACACAACAAATATTATAGCTATTTTTAGATCTAAAGTAAATAAATATTTCTAGAATGTCAAAATGTAAAATTTTATTTGAGATTGAATATAGAATTTAAAAATTTTCTTTATAAGATAAAATTCAATCATCCAATATAATATTTAATTAATAAAGATTATTTAGTTAATCAATTAGAACTGCTTAACAAACATAAAGTTATTCAATTTTATATACATCTTCATCGATACCACAATTGTTTAATTATAAAATAAAATTAATACGTTACAAACTAGATAATAATACTAAATTGAATGTCTCTAACTCACCAAGTGTTAACGAAATTTCTTTCAGCTTAAAGTTGTCAACAAATAATTATATAAAAATTCTTTAAAGAAAAACCGAATTTTCTATAGAAATTTCTATAAATAAAATTGTTCATTATTACAATAAGTGATAATTCATTATCAATTTATTTAACAATCTCAAATTTATTTGTAAAATGTACAGTTTTGATAGTACTTGGAAGCTTGTAGAAAACAAAAATTTTATTTTGTAAAATTTTATATAATTAAAGTAAAATTTCACAATTATAATTGCAGACAAAGGTGCTATGCACTAAGAAGCATTGTACATTTAATATTAACTAACTAAATTAACATTAAAAGAACTTAAAAATCCAAATCTTAAAAATTCAGAGATTGGAACTCTGATAAGGTTTCATTATATAAAGAGCCTCGAAACTAACTTCGTGAAAAAGTTAGTTTTCGTAATTCATTCGAAATTCGTAGTAAGTAATAACGCGTCGCGACATTCTGTAAGTGTAAGAAGGAAGAAGACTCCAGGAAAACTTAGAACGCTTTGGGATTTTTCTATGATGAGATATGGCATGTAGTATCTGTAGTGTAGATTAATCTCCACTGCAAGTAGATGTACAGGATAACTCATTGATCCAACTGAATATCGTTGGTGTCTTTGAGGATAATTCCTTTGTGATTTCAGAACTCAGTGAGAATAATCGATGATGCCGTGAATTTGGAAAAGTGAGAGTTAAGATGTCCGCGAGGATACTCCACCAATCGGTTTTTATTACTTTTTTCGATGTTCAATAATCTGAATAATTGACATTCGGGAGAACATAAATCCAAGGTTACAAAATCATTGCTAATACGTTGTGTTATTAATTGAATTTCATCTCAGTTGTGAATTAAAGGTATTAATTAAAATCAGTTGTATTAGAAATCCTTTTTCTTTTTAAAAAAAATTGGGTAATTATCGGGCATCTCTCCTACCTATACAACATGGGATATCAATATATGCAATCTATATAGTTTTTCACGGTGATTACTAATCCGTAAATATTTCGCGATCACAAACGGTTATCGAGAAAAAGAACTTGAGAACAAGTATTAACATGCAATTTCATACACATTTTATTTCAGTCGTTGCATAAATTAAATGACAATCAAAATTAACACCAATATAGTTATATTTTTGAAAGTATTTTCAATTTTTAGTGTATTATAAGAAATCTTTTATGCTCCATTATGATGGCATATTATATTTTAGTTATATTAAATTGTGTCTCGACATTTTCAATTCACCTAAATGAAATACACCGATTTTACACTGTTTGTACACACATAAAGATTCAAATTTATAAACATTTTTCATCATTAAAGGGTTACTTTTTAAATATACATATTATAGTTTGTACAATAAATAAATATATATTAATATTTAAATTATTTTTTACGTATAAAAGTATTTTTGTTTGCATAACAAAATAATCATTTAATTATTAAAGAATCTGTTTATTAGTAAATTGTTTATTCTGAAGTCATTTTAGTTACAGTCTAAATATATTCTTAATATTGTCAATTAAATTTAAACACTAAAAAAGATTAAATATATACAAAACTAAATAAATTTTTAATATTTTCTTCAAAAAGTGAAAAGTAAAATATAAAAATTAAATAGAAAAGTAGAAAACACAACGAAAGATTTGGTGACTTCAAAATTTTCACTCTGATAATGTTTGTAATTTGATAAATGAATATTTTGACAAACGAATACTTTGAGTCTTGCCGACTCTATACATATGTAATATATTTAGATGAACTAAGTAAATACGAAATATATCTTTTTGATGTATCTTTTATCATTTTTTAAATAATCATTGATACAAATATTTTCCAGACTGAAAGGACATAAAAACTTAAAAGAAAAATACTCGTAGAATATTTATTAACACATTATTAATGTGTAGTGAACATAAAATTGAACAATAATAATCCATATAGATATTAAAAATTGGATCAATACTGGCTCAATACCAATAACTTATATGGTACTGGGTTAATGGTTAGTAAATATTTTGAGTTATTATTAATATCAAGATAACAATTTTAGAGAGACAATCATAAAAATGTGTCTTTTTTAAAAGTTTCATAATTAGGAAAACACATCGTCAAGTGTAATTAATTAATATTTTTATATAAAAATATAACATGTAAAAAATATATATTGTATATTGTAACACTGAAATTCGTCGTTCCTGTAAACTTTATTTTTCCCGCGTTCTGCTCGTGTGATTTCGCAAATTCGCGACTGCGGCGTTATGTGACCGAACTCGCGTGTCTGTTCCCGATCATTCCTGAACCCCCACTTTTCCAAAATTGCAGTTTTTGGAAATTTACACACTTCCGTGTGTAAATTCACAAGTAAGCTACAATTGAGAAAAGGTTCGCTTCACCATTATTAGCTATAGCTATCTTTATAACTACTTGATTTATCCGTTCTGCTTTCCGGCCACAATTTTCGCGTGAGTGAGTGAGTGTTGTACGTGCATATTTCCTCCACAGACCCTCTTTTCTATGACGATGGAGTAAGACACTCCAAGGATGAGGCCGACCGATAGAAATGAATAACCCGAGATCTGCCGAGCCTGGGTGGGCAAATAAAACCATTACCATATTCGTATAATGAGGTTTTAGCGTGGGTTCTCTTCTCTCGCCCGACCGGAACCCGAGCAATCGGCGTCCGCGGACAACCACACTACATTACATATACATATACAAATTTATCAGTTATTAAAAAATGGAATAATAAATGTTTATACTGAGCTTATATCTGAAATTTAATTCATTGCAGGTGTTTATTTAGTTTAAATCAAAATGATACGTATACACAACAACCAAACTGATAACACGCACGATAATTTTTGGTGGGGAAATAATTAACGTAGCTTTTCACATGAAAAGTTATAGTTACATAGAGCTTATCCTTATCTCCCTTCTTCCAACGCTCTTCTTGCTTAATAATACAAATTACTAGAACGTACAATTTCGATGCTATTTTAAAAGTTTACGATTTCAAATTTCAAAATTTTTATATAAGGGTCAGAAAATATTTGAAATTTGTTTATGGTATGTGAATATAAATATTTATTAATTCTTAATTGACAAGAATAATTAAATTATATTATATTTTAATTTTTCATAAATGTATAATGTTATTAATAAAAGTTTAATAAAATAAATAATGCTTTATTATTTCTTCGTGCATTTCAAAGTGTTATAATAGTTATTAGTTAAATTTTAGGCAATTATTTTAATTATATTTATATGATAAATAAATACGTTATAATATACGTAATTAAATATAGTTACACGAATTATTATATATTATATTATATTATATTTTTTGTTTCGGATTATTATATATTCATTATGATACTGAATTCCCTTATAGTTATTCTAAATATTAACAACTAAATTGTTTATGTTATTATTATATAATTGAATCAATAGCAGAAAATATTGTTGTGAAATTTATTAATATTATAATAATGTTATGGAAGTAATATTAATTTTTGTTATTTTAACATGCAGCAAAAATTATTTTAACATAAAAATTAATACTGCAATTTAACATTCTTCAAAAAAATCTAGTTATTGGTAAATTATTTTATTCTGTAAAATTATTATCGTTTAATGAATAATATAGTTTCATTCCTTAATAAACATCATTGAAGTTATTAAACACCAGTTAAATAATTAAATAACAAAGTAGTTTGAATAAAATATCTTGTTTCAAATTAGTAATGCAAACAATAATGATTAAAGCTACTTTTATATATTGTATATCAGATTTTCATATTTTATCTACGAAATATTTATAACAATTTTATATCAGTTTTGTTTGATGTCTATTGAAGATTTTTTGCGAATTATTAATAGAAAGAAACAACTAAAAAAATATTTTTTGCATGAATACAGTTTTAACCATTGTTAACAATAGTTGATCAATTGCATGCATTTTTAAAACTTCAATAATAAAAATATGAGATACATGCATTAAGAAAATAGTCATGTAATTCATTGTTTTCAATCGTTAACCAGACTTGTCTGATGTTAAACTAGATGCTTTTCTTTACTATGCGAAATAAAGTGGTTTTTACTGCCAATTTGCACTAAATATATTTCGTTGTTAATTGGAGACATTTTATGTTTTTTTCGGATTAGTGGTATAGCATAAGAAATTATAATGCTACACTATGAGAAGACCTAAATGGGAAACAGCAAATCTGACTCCCTTGTGAATAACTTGGAAAATCCACTCTTTCGCATGGTTTCGTAAGTAGTAGAAATATCAGTGACCAGTATCTGTCGTAGATACATATATTTTGTTTGAACTTTTTGTCACTTCTGGATGTTATAAGCCTTGTGGGAAATGCTACATTAACTAAATTGCAAGAGACTAAAAATGTAGTATGAGGTACTATATATTCTACATTTCACGACATATGCTCATACTAAAAACAGAAAGATTTTTGCTGTATAATAGTTTGTAGAATTATAATTTTTGAAAGAGAACATTCTAAATTCTTTTAAACTGTCAAATTAGGAGAGAAATTGGTGAATATCATATAGTGAATATCACAATCGAAATACTGTTAAAATTGTATTTAGTAAAATATCAAAATTTGTATCTTTCAATTTTTACAGTTTTTCAATACTATAAATTTGTTTACTCGGGATGTATTTCCTCGTAATTATTAATAATTACGATAATTTTATGAAAATAATTCTATTTGTTTTAAATATTATTTTAAAAAGAAAATATAAAGTGATTACTAAAAATGATGTTATTTCAGTTTAATTTATAATAAAGAATGACAGGTGTTACAATATAATGTTATAAATTAATAAATGAATATATAGATGATAAATATACAGATAAACTGAGATAAACTGAGCTTTATTTTAGTATAATTATATCCTTTAATTCATTGTATAATGTTTTTAATATTTTTTTAATTTGAATTTTAAATAATAATATTAGTTTTCTTTGTGAGTTTCTAAAACAGGATTTTTTTTCTAACGGAAATTATCAAACATTTCAAAAGTACTTGAACTGTGGAATTCCTCCAAATGTAATACTCAATAAGTTGTATTTGAAGATATTTTTTATTTAAACTGTTCCCGATTGAAATGTTATCAATAAGTAGATAAATAAATAGTAATAATGTTATGTTAATTAACAAAACTGATAGCATAACTATAATGTTTATTTAATAATAGTAATAGTGTTTGTTATGTAAATAAAATACATAAACAAATAAAAAAGTTAATTTTCTCATAAATTTAAGAAAACATTTATAGAAGAATGAAATTTAAAAAATTTTTAATATTTTGTAGCAAAACGTTTTGTATTTGCAATTATTTTATAACTACAAAATATTTTTGCATTAAATTGTGAAAATACTTTAAATACAACGATATGTAAGTATTATTCTTCTACGATTTTTTTCTAGATTATTTTTTTACAGTAAAATTATCTTTAACTCGTTTCTCCGTATCCACATATCTTTAACATGTTACATTTTTTTCACATATCATAGAAAAGTCATAATAAAAATAATAATAATCATCGCCGAATGATGTAATAATTTTCGTTGCGGAGAAACCTTCCTGTACTCTAGTTTCCATGGCTTAAAGAAATCGGAGTTACTAGAATTTTTAACTAATTTTTTTGTGAACAATGAAAATATGGAAAACTTTCGACTTTACTGCAAATGTGAATAAAAGCGAGAGCATTTTATAATAGTAATATTAACAATAAAAATGTAGTTAATGCAAAGTACTTAGTTCCTTTTTGAAAATCGAAGATTCATGAAAATTTTCTCATTTGAACAGTTAGGTAACTGTTAGCTAACAAACTGGATAATGTTTTTTTTGATGAAGAACTGAAAAAGCAACAGAGTTCCGAATTTTGAAAGAGAAATATTATGATCAAAGAGTAGTATAATGTTTTGGTCTATATTATTTACTCGAGGAATGTAGAGTCTTTGGTGTTTCCACATCGAACGACCTAGTCGGTCATTATTATTATACCGAATTATTATACTTGGCTCACCATGACAGTGTTAGCATCCATTAAGAAATTTATATCAGTTGTTTAACAATATTGTGTCATCATGATGGTTGGTGTTCATTTCACTGACGGACTGACAGGCAATTTCTAGTGTCAAGGAAATATTTTACTGGTAATATTTTTAAGCAAAAAAAACTAAGTATTAAAAAATATGGAAAATAATATTGCGAAAAATCTATTTACAAATTATAAAGAATAAAGTTATAAACATTAGCTTATTATAATTTTGTAAACAATTTATTATAATTTAAGTGCCAGGTTGTTTAATGAAAATGCATTAGTTTGAGAAAGTTTATGAGTTAATACAACTTTTACGCAAAGATAAAAATACTGAATGGTTGTGTGCCGAGTAAAAAAGTACTTTTTTTATTTATTTTCTAAGCGTTTCATACATTTCAACTTGTGTTGTATTATAGTTTCATTTGGAAGGGGATGTAATTGGCCATGCGTTCTCAATGAGACCCTGTGCGATAATCAACACTTGAGATAATCCAAGAAATAAATTCTATTTATTATAGTCAAATACGAAGTTTTTAAAGTTTCAAATATGAATGAATTAAAGAAGACTTTAATGCAAATTATCATTGTTTTTAACGTAAAAATACTTATAATATTGACAGAACAATAATAAAACTAACAAAATATTAGCAAAACCAAAAGCAATGCTATGACATTCATATAATTATTGTCGTAAATTTTGTCAGAAAAGGAAAATATACACATCTCTAACATGTTAAATTTTCTACAAGGTGTTTAAATAGTCAAATATTTACGAAAAGTAAATATTAACGAAAAAATTGTATAACAATTATAGATAAATAATTGTACATAAGAAAATATATCTATTAAAAATTTCGTTCTTAATTTAAAAATATATGTTACTTTAAATTTATATATCCATACTGCAAATCTACAGTCTAATTATAAATGTTTAAATATAGCATTTACTTCATTCAGACATGTATATGTTTATATATTTATAGCTAATATAATACTTTTGTTTTTTAATGTCTAAATACTAATTCAATTTTAATTATTTGCCACTAACAATTTTTTCGATAATCGAGAAACACTACTTTGAGAAAAATACCGATCATATTACATAATCGAATTATTATACTAAGTTTTGATTATTTTGTGATTCAACAATAATGAATTAATAACCTAAAACTGATCAATTCAAAATATTCAGTTTGGGATAAGACATTCATCACTAATCAATTACGCAATTATTGTTTTTATTTTTGTTTTTGTTTTTATTAATAACTAACTTTATAATTATATAATGATCGAATCAAAATATAATTCTTCGATTTAATAGATATGAATATTACTTTCAATATGACAAATATTAATTTAGTTGATTACTTGTGTAAAATTCAGTTTGACACCAAAACTCGATAAATATTTATTTTTAATGTGTACAAAGAGAAAATATTTATTCATTTGATGTTAGATTCTTTTTTAAAATATGGATTACTATTAGACATTGTATAATAAAAATTATATTTACGAATTTTTATTTAACATTGAATTAAAAATATGAAATCCAGTATAATGAATATACTTTATTGTATCTCTTTAAAGCTTATATATGTGAAAGTTTTTATGAAAAATAAGTTGTATAAATGAACATGATAAAACTAGTGGATTTAACATTAAACATTAAATGTTATTTTACAATAAAATAATCAAATGATACAAAAAAAATCAATAGGATAAATGATAAATGAATTGTAGAAATGTATGAAAATTAATATATATATTGCAATATAACTATGATTTTAAAACAAGTTTTCTAATTGGGAAATAATATTCGTAATACGGTATGTTGCTATTTTTTTATGTATGAGGATACATGAAAATGCTCAAAAAAACTGTTACAAAAATTAGTAAACACTTTTCATCGAACGCTATGCGCATTGAAGCACATATTTTATACACGAATTAGTTTTATATCTTGATTTTTGAATTCTTATATTATTTTATTTGAGTTATTTAAATATTACAATTATGAACATTTTTGTTGTTTTTTTTTGTGATTATGTTATTTATAATTTATTGTGTTTAGTAATTTTGTGAGTATAAGGATTTTATTAATTCATTAGTTGACAGAAATTGAACGAATTATATAAAGGTCAATAACCACAATGTTATAAACAAATTAAAATTGGATGTATATGTATTTTGACAATGTTTCGTAATAATTATATGATTTAGGTGAATATCTGTGAGTAATTCAATTTTAAAGATTTTTGGGCTTATAAGCGTATTATATTTTGCTATGATGGTATTATTTTTTGTTTATTGTTATTAATTTAATACATTTTGTAATCATTCATTATTGAACTGTTGGATTGTATTTTATTTTATAACATTCATAATTTAGTATTAGAATATAAAACAAACCATTACAATATATATATTAAATAATATGTATGTTCTTTAAAGTATTTGTTTGAGAATTTGATAAGCGTTTTTGTTTTAACAATGTAACAATGTATGTTACATTGTTAATAGTCATTATTTTTACATAAAAATTGCCAAAAAATAATGAAAAATGGAAATATATAAAGAGAAATAAAAATTATAATTAACACAACAAGTGATAATTTATAGAACTGATAATATATAAACTTATTGGAATTCTCGCGAAGTAAAATTATTACTAGGTTTCTTTAATGAATTAAAACTGATTGAAGAAATATTTCCAGTTGTGTTTCAAAAAACGAAAGATAAACAAAGGGATAGACCATTCGTTAATGTCGTAGATTTTGGATGAAGTTAGAGTAATGATGAGAGGACAAAATTAGATGGTTGTAATAAGTAATAAAAAACACGACAAAATAAGTAAGAAAAGCGGACGTGAAGTACAAAAATTATAAAGCAAAAAAATGTATATTGTTATATGAATTTTACTATAACACGTTATCGTATTAAACAGCAGTAATATAGTAATTATGATTGTATCGCACATAATATTTAAGGCAAAGTTCGATAAATTTCATTATATTTTTAAGTTAAAATATCATTATATTAATATCTCATAATTATATTTTATTAAACTAATATGGAAAAAAAGTTATTTTTATGTCTTATATTAGTACTTTAATTATGACGCGTGAAAAAATATTCATTGAAACAACTGAAATTTCAGTGCATATATATTCATATTCTTTTCATGCAATTGAACTCTCAAATGTTTTAATTAACCAATTAAAATAACTAACATGTAATTGAAATAGCTACGATAGTCAAGTGAACTGAAAATTCAGTTAAATTAATTGAAAAATAGTTTATAATTGAATTTTCGGATGAAATACTTATTTCTGTCAATTATTGTTTTTTTTTTTTTTTAATACATTTTTTCTGCACAGATCTTAATTATTAATATGCTCAATTTATATATAATTTACTTAACTATTTCATAATAAAAATATCATAGTTTGCATATAATAGCTTTATATTGTTCTTACAAACTGTTATAATATTGTGTATGAAAATAAAATCATATAAAAACAATACAGTGCAAAATTGTGTAATGTTATATAATATACTATAAAACTAGAGAAAATGTGAAAAGAAAATATAAAAAGAAAAATTATAACTAAAACTAGAGAGTGGAAAAGTGATTTTATAGTTAAAAAAAGTAAGATAGATGTAAAAAGGCGTAAAATTATAAGTATTAAAGTACTTGATTTGTAATAAAAAATGTCAGAATATTATATGTTATCAGAAAAAAGACAATTGTGAAATTTACCGTTGGAAACCTCAAACGGAAATCTTATAAGCCAAGAGACAAAAAGCCTAAATAAACCGTTTATATATTTACATAAATTTTAAAATTCTGCATTATTTTTCATACAATATAATATATTAATTTAAAAAATATTTTTAAATATTTTTTAAATAAAATATGTATATATTAATAATATAATTTAATAGTTTTGCATTGCTGGAATGTAATTTGAAATTTTTGTAATTTGTTTGTGTATCGAAATTAAAATAAACTATAAAATTTTATTGAACAAGTTATGCAGATTTTCATATTATGCCATTTAAAATATTAGGTTGGAAACTATAAAACGGGTGTTGAATGAAAATAAAAAACGAAAAGCGCAATTTTTCACACTATTTATTTTATTCAATTGAAATAATTTCCATTGGCATCTACGACTTTTGCCAACGATTGGGTAAATCATATATGCCTTTTTGAAAAAAATCTTTATTTTTAGAATTAATAAACAATTCATGCATTTAGAATTACTCAACAAAATATGNANNGCCNG
>JABFOX010002876.1:0-10937 GCA_022817665.1 Axea sp. ZL-2020
GTCTAAATATATTATTTTAAATTTAATTTTATATTAAAAACTTATTTTACACGTATAGGGCATATTTCATTTTTATTAAATAAAATTAAAATAAATTTAAATAAACCTTTTTACCTTCATATATATAAAAAAAACTAACGGAACTAACAAAAATAACAATTTCTTAGTTTTATTATTATTATTATATATATATAAGCAAACAAAATTTAAGAATTGTTAGTTTTATTAATATTTTTATATATAAAGTGAAGATAGAACGGTTTTATTTCATATTATTTTAATTATATTTAAAAAAAAATTAAATGTGCGATATATATGTTAATAAGTTTTTAATTCCGAATACAATTAAAATAGTATATTTATACTAACAAATATAATTTATTAATGTACAAAATATTATAAATATTTCTATTGCATCTATTAAGTTTTCAGATTGAAATTAAACGACTATTTTATTTGAAATAAAGCTATATTAAGATAAAATTTAAATTCAAATTCTTTGCAAATAAAGTATTATTTCATCTACTGTGTCTACTCGCCCTACTTCCGTGATACATAACCTCAAACTGTCATTTTATTGCGGACAACTTCAATAAGGTGTCCCATATAGAAATCCAGCCTTTAATGAATGTTATTTAAGCAAAATCGATGTGCTAAAACTTCGATACGATACATATCGATTATTTTTAGTTGTCATAAGTTTGACAACAATAACATTAAATTGGAGCAATTGAGCTTATTTTGAATGTCCAAAAATCTCTGCTATTTGACATTATATATTAAATAAAACACGTTCATGTTCAACAGTATTTGATTATATATATGAAGAAATATAAAAATAGTTTTCGTAATGGAATTTAATGTCTTCCGAATGATAAATTTAAAGGTTAGTTGCAAACCTACGCTAAATTATGTAAAATAATTATTAAATATCATATTATTTTGTAGTGTATGTCTTTTATTGTCGTTTAAATAATCTTGTTAAAATTGCTATTGAACTGTCAAGTTTATACATAATATTTTTATATAGGTGCCATAGTATTGTGTATAGTATGTCTAAGAATTTTACATATAAATGGATCAAAAACAAAGTTGATATATTTGAACAAATAATCAGATTCTTTTAACACAACATGACTAAGTTTGTACATACAATAATTTGTATTCTGTTTGGTAAGAAATCTACAATTGTTTTAGGATAAAATTAATTTAATATATTATAATTAATATTCAATATTTTGTGCATGATTAGTCTTATTTAAAAAGTATATTGAATTTGAATCATATTAAATATCAACAGCAATAGGATTTGGTATATTACATCGTTGGCATGTGTCAACTGTGTTTGAAAATGATTGTCATTTTTCACATTTATCAGAAATGGAAAGAGAAATGTCTTTTCGAACAGAAATGGTAATTATATTTTTAATATTGTGTTTATTACATCGTAATAGCATACAATCTACTTGAAACATTTCATCGATATTATTTTTTACGTTTATAAATACTTATAAAATTATAATAGAATTTTTTGTATTACTTATCTTTTAAATTAAATTTAATATATATTTCATAAATATTATTTTAATTTTTCAATTTAAAAATGTTATTAATAATGTATATTTTATTACTATTCATAAATACATATTTTTTAAAATATATATATTTAACATTTAGGGAATGTACTATCATTACTTCAAAGTTATAGCTGAATCTAAAAACTTTGATGAAGGACTTATTAAAATAAGAAATGATAATTTATCTGAATATCCAAATGTTATTGATTCTGTAAAGAAGTATTCATTATTACCAGAGGTAACATTAATGAAGGATCTGTATTATTTTTCAGAGTTTATAAAATTCATCAATATATTTATTATGAATAATTGACATTTAAAAACTTTTCTAATTAACGTTACAGATTATTATAGGTAGATTATATCATATGGCAAAATCTCTAGGTTTATTTCCACCTAAAGAATGTTGGCAGGTAAATATATTCTTTTTAATTTTTACATTAATATTTCCTTTTCAGAAATATGATCATATAAGTAATATAACATTTTTATGTTTTATTTCACTATACAATAATGTATAAAATTGTAAATATCATTTTGAATAAAAGTATATTTCAATTTTGAGATACACTGAATATTTATTAACATTATAATTAAAATTTTCAGGTAGATCGAGGTAATAATTTACCTCCTGTTCAAAGTTGTGAGGGTTTAATTGTGCCAATATATTTTTATTTAGAATTTGTATGGTTTTGTGCCGCATTAACTGGTGCATTAATTTTTTTATATGGAACTTATTTGAGCAATTCTACCTATGGCGGAATTTTAGCCATAACTGCTTTTTTCATGAATCACAATGAATGTACTCGTGTTCAATGGACACCTCCTTTACGAGAAACTTTTGCTTATCCTGTATTGATTTTTCAAATGTATAAAACTACAATTTTAATTAAGAATTTACAGATGAATTCAAATAAAAGATACTTACCAACATTATTAGTAAGTATTTCATTACCACATATTTAAATGATAAAATTATATCAAAATTATATTATAATAATAATAAATTTTATTCTTTTTAGGCCATTTTCTTCAGTACTTTAATAAGTTTGAAATGCTGGCAGTTTTCTCAATTTGTTTTTCTGACTCAGCTTTTAGCTCTACTAATTTTAAAATGGCTTAAAATTATTTCTAACAATTCGTATTTATTAATTAGTATGGTACATGGTTTTGCAATAGTTCTGATATCTTTCGAAACTGGCAATACTTTCTATTACCACTCCCTTTATTCATCACTTCTTTTAAATTCTTTTATTTTTTCAATGACAAAAAAGCAAGTAACAAACAATACAAATAAAATTTATACAATCTACGAAATTATAATAACATTGTCATGCACACAATTCACAAAGAAATGTTTCTCGTCTGATGATGATATTCATATTTATAATATATTGAAAGCCAAACTTTTTTACTATGCGGATTTTCATACATTGCTCTACACGTGTTCTCCCGAATTTGATTTCTTAAAATTCGAAACTTATGTCAAAATAATTGAAACACTGTTACTTCCTACTGCTATTCTGGCAGGTGTCTTGACATTATACTATTACTTTAGAAATACAACTGCATTGCGTCAAAAAGAAGCTGAAAGTAGTTCTAACAACAAAGTTATATTTTGGACACAAGTTGAACCAGATGTAGCATATAATTATTTGCAACTAGGTGCCTTTACACTTATGGCTGTCTTCATTATGAGACTGAAATTGTTCATGACCCCACATTTGTGTTTAATTGCGGGTCTAGCATCAAAAAAGCAATACCTTAATAAAATAGGTCTTAAAAGTGAGGTCATTAGACATGCAGTCATAGTTTTAATACTTTCTGCAATGATTTATCGAGGTTCGCCCCACTTGCAAAATGAAAGATCATTTGTTGGTAAGAGTTTTTTAAATCATTTATAAAATTAAATGGATGAATAAATAATATATAATACAATTAATAAATATATTTAATTGTAAAAAAATAGGTGAATACAGCAATGCAGAACAAGAACAATTGTTTGAATGGATAAAAACAAACACGTTGAAAACTAGTGCTTTTGCTGGCAAAATGTCGCTTATGGCCAATATTATGCTATCTACAGGTCGGCCTATTGTAAATAATCCATATTATGAAAATAAAGAAATGAGGTCAGTATCACAAGTATAATAATACATTATTATAATTCTAACTTTTATTTAATTATATATTTTTTATCTATAAATATTATTTTTAGATTTTATGTCACCTGAATTATTGTTACATTTTTAAGAAATCATAAATATGATTTATTACTAATAATTATTGTTAATTTATTAGATAAAACATAATTGTTTTACTTATAAAAATCATCTTTTATCTTTCATAAATCATCGTTTATCTTTCATAAATGTTAAACATTTGTTTAAACTCTTCAAATAAAAAGAAGAATAAATGTTATAATGTATAAAATGTTTATAACAATATTATTAAATAAATAGTAGTAATAATGCAAAATATATCATTTAAATCAGTTATATTAAAAATAAATTTTTTTTCAGAGATAGAACTTTTAAGGTTTATAGTATTTATAGTAGAAATAATATAACTACTGTATATGGAATATTAAAAAGTTTACAAGTTGATTATGTTGTAATTGATCATGGAACGTGTTTTAGTCTAGCGAACTAGTAAGATTTATATATATTTTTTATTACTTTTGCCGATACTAATTAAAATAATATAATTTATAAATACATACATATATTATATATTAAATTTAAAGTAAACCTAATTGCAATGTATTTGACTTTTACGACAAAGTTGATGATGGTGAAGCAATTCTAGCTGGAAAACCTCCAATTTGTCCAGTTTTATATCAAGGCAATGTTCATCCGTTTAAACGTGTTTTTGCTAACAGAAATTATGTCGTGTTAAGTATAACTCCTGAAAGAGTAACTATTTATCAAGATATTAAAAATAATATTGGATATTAAGTTTTCCAATTTGAAAGACTGTTCAATAATGTTAATAAATTAAATTTTATTTATAAAAATTATATATTTTTAATCAAAATCTTAATTAATAAAAAATCAATAATAAATAATATATTCAACTACCATTTATATTACATATAGTACAAGCAATAATGAAAGAACTAACAATGAAAGAATTTTGAACATATTTTCATGATTTTTGAATAATTATTTTATACAACTAAAATATTAAACTCGTCAATAATATATAATTTATAATTTAACTGTGATTGTATAATGTAGATTACATTATCAAAATCAAGATTTTGTTTATATAAATAATAAATCCAATGCATTTAATTAAAACTATATTTCGTGTAATTTTAATCTTTATCTACAAATTAGGTATAATTGAAAACAAATCATTTGTTTATTTTAATTATACTGAAATATATTAATTTCATAGATAAAGCATTTATATTTTAATATAATTTAATTTTGTCATTGTAAATTTTTTATATAAAAAACACGTCAATAAAAAACTTATTAAGTTTGAAATTAAAAGTGTCATTCCATTCATAACTGTATTACTATTATTCAGTGTACATAACATAACCTCAATATTCTTTCATGACATGTAAGACACGTGATAGTTGTTTGCTTTTTAACAGTAATTTTAGTATAAAATTATCATGAGTTTTTGTGTATTCGAATCTGACATCGTACTTTGTAGCGGTGAAAATGTTATAATTTTTAACATTGTTACAAATGAGAAAAATATAATTTCTCTTCCAAAACCGGAAATTTCCAATGAATTTCGATCATTGAATAATGAAGAACTGGATTCTTTTAACACAACGACGAATATAGTTTTTTCGAAAGATGGTGACTACTTTGCTGTTTTTACTAATAAAAAACAGCTTTGTTTCTTTCATCGGAAAAGCCGTCAATTAATTTTCAATAGAACTTTAATTCGTGCGGCAAGTAAGATCACATTTACCCACAAAAATGACATTATAGTTGCTGACAAATCTGGTGATGTTTATTTATATTCTACGGAAGAATCCACCAAACCTGGAACTCTTCTTTTAGGACATTTATCGATGCTTTTAGATGTTTTAATGACAAAAGATAATAAATATATCATAACTACAGACAGAGATGAAAAAATACGAGTGTCTATGTTTCCAAACAGTTATAATATAGTTTCATATTGTTTAGGACATGAAAAATTTGTAACCAATGTTGTGGAATTACCATACAAAGATATCTTAATTTCTGGAGGTGGAGATGGATTTTTCAGATTTTGGAATTATAAAACTGGAGAAGAAATCCAAAAGGTAAACTTTACAGATAAATTTCTACAAGAAGATGTGAAAATGTTCAATGACACTCTGAAGAAATATGATGTAGATGAAAATGAAGTTGGACTACCTTTAAAACATCTAAGAGTTTTAGAAATTGATGAAAATAGTTGTATAATTATTGCAAGTTTTTACTGCAGTAAAAAAATTTTTATTTTCAAACTAGTACAAAAATCATCAGTTTTTAATATTAATTTTTGTAAAGAGTTAATAGTTGATAATGAACCATTAGAATGTTTTGTTCAAAAAATCAATTTATGGATTTTAACGGATGAAAGTATTATGATCTATGAATATACAAATAATAATTTTATAAAGAATTATGAGATTTTTAACAAATTAAACAAGTTAAATGAAATGTGGAAGAATTTGAGGAGTAATGTTACATCAGGATCATCGTTTCCAATTTTGTACAAAAGAAGATATGATAATGTACAAGAATATCAAGAAAGAAAGAAAATTAGATTAAACAAATCAGTAGAATCGTGATGTTGAAATGTATATTTTGTATAATTTTGTTGGACAATAAAATTTTTTTTACCAAGTGTTTTGTACTTTTATGATTGAACATTTTTGTTAGAATAATACATGTAATTTAAGACAAAGTAATTCTATACAAAATTGTAATATAATGTGCAACATCTAATAAAATAGTTTTTTGTAATATAATATTTATATTTAAGAAGTAAATAATCTATTGTATTCAGATAAAATATAAAATACAAATTATTGTACATTTTAAAGAAACATTAAAAATTACAGATTCTTATGAATTGTGCTGTTTTTACATTAAGTTTATTTTTTTAGTGAGATTTAACAGATGTTCATTTTCGAAATAAAAAAACATTAATTATTGATTAAAATAAAACCTTAAGATTACATTAACAAAGAATATTGTTAAAATTGTTTAAATAAATGTGTAATGTTATTTTTTTAAAAATCAGTTAACCATATTTTTTTATATATTTATTACATTACTTTGTAATAAAAATATGGGAAATAACATTACAATAATAGTTTGACTACTCTTTTTGTGAGTTTGAACATAAATTCAGAGGCATGTAAAAAATTGTAAATAAAATGTTTAACCAATATAAATATCTCACAATAAAAACTAAAACATTACAATTTTTATTTTTTTAATACAAAATCTTTAAGGTTTTGTCTATTTTAATTGTCTGTTCCAAATTTTTACATTATATGTAATTAATATTATATAAAATATATAACTATTAACCTTTTTAGTGCTGGTCGATGATATATTGTTTGTAACATTTAAAAAAAGTGCCAGCGATGATATATCGTTGCGCATCCAATAGGGCCTTACTAAATAAATCAAATTCGTCTGGTTATCTTCGCACAAGCACCTGATTTTCGCCCGGTACTAAAGGGGTTGATATAAAATGATACAATTAAAAATTTTTCAATTTGGAATATTAGCAAATTGAATATATGTATTTAAATATTCATGTATGACCGACATTTTAATATCTAATTCATCAAATGAAATTATTTATAATTCAATCTTTATCTTGAAACAAAACTTTAATGTGATTTTTAAGAATATGTTCAACGAAGAAACGTATCATTTCAAAAACTTAAAATCAGATTTATAATAGCAATAACTTCTTTATACTGTGATACAAATTAATTTTCTAATCTTAATTATAGCAAAAAATTATTTAATTTGATAAATCAAATATAAAGACAAATTTATAAAAAGTATAAAATTCTTTGATAATGTTTAGAAGTATATTAAAGAATTAAAAAATAAATAATTTTAGAAAAATGAAGTACAAAATAATGGCGTATAAGAGTAAAGTTCTTATTTAATTACGTTATTTTGTAAATTTTTGTAAATTTTAAACATATAAATTTTATAATGAAGTGAAATCATTTTGTTATTGCATAGTATTTCAAATTATTCTTAATAAAATATCATTTAAAAATAAAAGACCTGTAAATGTTTAATATTGGACTATACAAAAATTTGAAATAGTATATTTCTTTTGTAATAATTTTATTGCTAATTATAAATGTTAATGTAAAATAGACATGAGTTTAGTTGCGCAATAAAGTAAATCTATAAAGCAACATTCCTGATTTTAAATATTTTATACTGGTTTATAATCCAATTTCGATTCTAGTTTCTTATTATCAGAAACTTTTCTGACAGCTTTCATAAAATCTTCTTGTATAACATATTCACGCTCCAGTCGAATTGCAAACAATCCAGCTTCTGTACAAACATTTCTCAAATCGGCACCATTGAATCCATCTGATAATTTAACTACCGCTTCATAATCTGAACAAATAAAATTGATTAATGAATATTGATAATTATTACTAAAAATAATTTGAAACAAACTTTGTAATGAACACATAAAAATTACCAATTTCTCCATGTTTTGCAATAGGACAAGCATGAATTTTCAAAATTTCCAATCGAGCCTGTTCATTGGGTAGTGGGATTTCAATCTTTCTGTCTAATCTTCCAGGTCGTAATAAAGCAGGGTCTAAGGTGTCTGGACGGTTTGTTGCCATAATCATTTTAACTTGACCTAAAGAGTCAAAACCATCCATTTGATTCAGCAATTCCATCAATGTTCTTTGAATTTCACGATCTGCACTTGTTCCCTCTGAAAATCTGCGTCCACCTATTTATAAATTATTGTATAATTAAATCAATTTAATTATAGTTGTATACAGAAATTACTTATAAAGTGTTTTATAAATTGATCATTGTAAGTAAGAAATAAATAACATAGTTATGTTTTATAATTAAACGAACCAATGGCGTCAATTTCATCCATAAAAATAATGCAAGGTTGATGATCTCGGGCATAATTAAACATTTCCCTAATAAGTCTTGCAGATTCTCCAATATATTTATCAACAATAGCACTAGAAACAACTTTTAAAAAGTTGGCATCTAACTGGCTAGCTACGGCTCTGGCCAGTAATGTTTTTCCAGTGCCAGGTGGACCATACAAAAGACAGCCTTTAGGTGGAGTAATTCCCACTCTCTGGAAGAGCTCAGGATTTAACAATGGCAGTTCAATTACTTCTCGTACTTCCCGGATTTGTTCACTGCGACCACCCATAGATCCATATGGAACTTGACCAGGGTCTTCATGGGACATAATATAAACTAAAGGATCAACCTAAATCAAAATATAATAAAATATAATAAAATATATAAAAAAGAATAAAATATAAAGATGTTTGTTTTGAATATTTACTATTCAAAAGTTACTATTCTAGTTTGCACCATAATCAATAAAATAAATATATAAATTAATAAATAATCAAATAAAATATTTGAAACTGAATTTAAGCAGTATTGTCTACAGTTAAAATGAAAATCTAATATGAATATTAGACATTTTATTGGTAACAAAAACTATTGTTATTAACTTCAATAAATAATTAAAAATAAAAATGTATGATAATTTGAAAGAGAAAAGTCAGAAAAGGTCCACATTATATGAATAAAATACCAGTCATAAAACAGACTTGAATTATGTATTAAAGTGTCATAATCATAGTAAAATACATAAATTTTTAATAATTTTAAATAACAGAAAACATCTCAGACTGGTGTTTTGTCAGTGATTTTAAAGAGTTAGCAGTAAAGTAGATATTTTAAGGTGTTAATCTTAGAGTATAAAAACTTTGCAAAAATATCTATTTTATATCACAAATATTTTTAAAATAAAAATAACACTTATTGAGAAATAACATGAAACACCAAATAATTAAACTTCATTAAATAATAATTTATTTTGAGATAAAAAATTGTATCACTAAATGTAATGTTTTAGTTACCTCTCTTGGTAAATATCTCATAATTGTAAGAGTTGTCATATCAAGGGCAACTCTGGTACCAGATTTTAATTTATTTTTATCCAATTGTCGTCTACATCCAACAACGTATCTAGGACCATTGGTAGCCTTTACAATAACTGTAATGTAAATTTCAATATTCATTATGCCAATATTATAATAAATAAGGATAAGTTTTAAGTTAATTTATTAAAATTTGTATGAAATTTTATAATGTAAACCATCACTTACATTTTTCTTCTGTCAATTGTTTAAGCACTTCACCAACAATCTAAAATTTAATTATTCATAGTTACATTATGAAATATATAAATATTTTTCGCTATAAATGAAGTTTGTAAATAAATGTAAACAATTACCTGTCCTACACTTTGTAATGCTTTTAAATCATTTTCTGATTTGTCATATTGCTTTGTCAAGTCTTTGAGATGTTCGCGCACTAAAAAAATAAATTACTATTTAAATATTTATAATATAATACAATTATATTAAATAGATTTAATTTTAATACAAAACAACAAAATTAATATCTGATAATCTTAGTAAAAATTTAAATTATACCATTTCAATTTAAATTTATATTTTTATATATTATTATTAATATAATATATATTGTCTATGAAAATTAATATTCAATAAACAAATATATTATAATAATATAATATTATTATAAATAATAATTACAGTATTGTTTACTTATAGTTATGTAAAAATACATTTGGTTGCTTTATATATAACAAAAAATATATTCCACTCGAATAAAGAAATATATAATGACATTTAGATATTAAATGCTATTTAAAATTAAAAGAAATATACACATAAAATTTTAAACAGTGAATTTTAACGAATTAAATATAAAAATATATTTTGACGTATTTTAATGTCAAAATTATTTTGAAAAAAACACATTTAGTTTGAGTATTTTTGATGGATTTTTGGTGGAAAGTTCTTAAATTTATAATTTTAATTTTCGAAATTTCATAAATACATCTTTCCAGCAATAAATTAAAAGAAAGAAAAGCAAAGTCGCTTTCTTTATATTGAGGTTATGTTAATTCTATATTTTATTATTAAATATCTATGTTTTTAAAAAGCTCTGCATTAAACAGCTTACTCACTTTAAGACGAGACTCCGCTTCTTTATGCTCAGTGAGCTTTTTTCTATAATCTTGTAGGGCTTTTTCCCTTGCATTGTCATCAACAACCATCAT
>JABFOX010002877.1:0-10938 GCA_022817665.1 Axea sp. ZL-2020
AAAAGTTTTTTTTTTCAGTGCAAATTCGAAGATGTTAAGTAGTACGAATGGTATATTATTATAATCTCATGATGCTGATGGTTTAACCGGTAATTTATTGCATTCAACAAAAGCGTTAATAATACAAAACAAATAACTGCATAGTCTCCAAACATATCAACTAAGATTTCAGATACAATTTGTCTCAATGTGACTATTTTCCAAAGATAAAATCAAATTCACTTTTTTATCAAAAGATCAGCACAATTTCTAATTCGATAAAATAGTTTTGTTCATTATGGATACATTTTGCAAATCACGGCATGCGTCAAAGGCGGTTGGAATCCAAAGACTAGACTCGGCAGCCGTCAATTCCTTAACTACCTAATTAGGAGATATTTAACCGAGTCGAGGAAAATGAGGATAAGTTCCTTTGATGTGCGCTTAACAAGAATTTCATTTGCTCGATGTCTCAGAGTTCTATTAGGATCTTTCGCATTCATGAATACACTTTTAATAACAATTGCACAGACCGTAACTTGATAAAAGTAAACTCAACTAAGCAATCACATTCCGATGTTAATTACTGTTATAATGCTTTTTAAAATATTTTTTGTGAACAAAGAATCCTCGTCAGTATTTATTGCGTCTTTCTTTCAGAAATTTCTATGTCAAATTTATGAAATAGTTAAACTACGATGGTTAAAATAATTTTTTGTTAGAGGAAAATATGTCGAGAAATTAATTAACTAATTAATAATTAAATGATAAATTCTTCAAAAATTTATTTCAAACATTTTAATAAAAATTCGACGAATTATTTCAGCAACCATTCTTTGTGAGTTACGAATAAATATTTGGCATTGTAATTGCGATTTATGAATTGTTTAACATTAAGAACTAAAATATCAAAGATAATTCAAGGACTTATGGAGAATTAAACTTCTTCTTTAAAATGTTCATATTACGTCTTAAGTTCAGAACAATGCACTTTGTTGAAAAACTCATTGAATTAACTTTAAAGTATATTTTACGCTACAATAAGTGAAATTATAGCTTTACTATAACGGAACATGAGTTTACCACAACTATAATTACAGTTACTGCAACCGAAACTAAATTTAACAAATTCCAACTGTAAGGTACGGTTAGCTGTGACCTCACCTAAATTTGTTCGCAACTGAACCTCTTAAGCCATAGCATTTGTAATGCAAGCTGTAATTTTAAAGCTCCCTTGCTTATTATAAATTACTATGGGGAATGTCTTCAAACGATCTAGCTATGTATTACGTTGCTAGTGTTTTTATTAAACATGTCAATTTTGTTTGATATTCTTTATTCGTTTATTTCAAACAAATCCAAATCTAAATCGATATAATCTGCATCTTTGCACATTCATATAAACTAATTAAATCAGATTACCACCTTACTCTTCCTTTCCTTTCCACTGAATTATTCTCACTTTGTTTTCTTCGCACATAAATTCCGTTTCATCAATGTCAACAATAACTGTTATTCATAAACTATTAACATGCATAATACCGTTTCATTGTGGCTTTAATTGAGACGCGTATTGCATGACTGTAAATGTACTGAAATGATAACATTATTAAATAGTTTGTGTTTTCGTTGCACTAGTTCTAAACTTTGCATAATTTTCGTGAAAATTCAAATTTGTCGGCAAAAAATTATACCACTTTGCAATACCCGTTGTATAATTTTATACAATAAAAACACCGCACAGCTTCTTAAATCGTTAATTTTCCGTTCAACCGAGCTTACCGATAAGGTTGTTTGCCATCAAAAGTCAGACTGCATCGGATTATAAATAAATCTGCAAACTCTGCCCAACCTCATTCATCTTTGACGAATCGAAACGAGCATCAATCTCTGCAATATCTCTACAGGTATCAAAAACTCGACAGTTCTGGCAAAGACAAAATGCGGAAATCATAGTGCCAGTTACCGGCACTTTTGCGTCCTTTCTGCGGATGATAAACCGAGACTCTTGACCCGTGGAAACGACGGGACTTTCTTGTAATCGTCCTCGCGTTGACGAATACGTGCGAGCAAATTTAACACGGAATCCGATTAACCTATTTTGCGAACGACTCGAACTCACTCGAGAGCTGTGGCACATCGATCCCAACATGGTTTCCGCGGCTCTGAGCCAACCGGGAATTTCCAGATGGAAGATGCATATACGTGTCACATACGCATATACATCACTAATTACCACTATCGACGATGGTTATCGCTACTGCTTAAGTGGCAAACGCTATTATCGAACACCGGAGATGATCAATGAGGAGACGCGCGAATACTCGAGGATGCTTAGTTACGTATCATTCGGTTCGACCGGCTAAATAAACCGGTATTAGACCGTTTGACTTTCGCCTTGATATGTGGATTATTGGCTTTACAAGATTTCACAAAGATATGTGCGCTCGTATCATAGTTTGACTTTTTAAAACATTTTACAAAAATTAACACCAGAATTTCATTCAACTTCATTTTAATACTTCGTGTTATAATGACTGCTTTTTTTTATCCAAATTATTTGAAATGCGCTTTCATGTATGCGTTTCAATTCATGCAATTCAATTCATGAAATGCGTTTCAAATAATGCGAATAACATTTTGTGTGTAAATATAATATTTTAAAATTGGATTAATGCTCTTCTATTATTTTAACTTTAATTGAGGTAAACCTAACATTACTATCTTTCCCAAGTTCATTTCATTATAATTTCAATTTATAATTCGACAATATTTATTCTGTCACTTTTATTTATTTATCTACATTTAATATATTCATTATATTCAATGCGTCTTCCTCTTTTTCATCATTTTTATATGATCAGCCTCTGTAGACCATTTACATATTAACATTTCCATATTAACATTCTCACTATCCATTATCTTTGCCTTTGCAAGAAAAGTCCATTTTTCTCTTCAACTTTAATACTTTTTTCATGTTACTTTAGTAATATATTATATCAGTTTTAAATAATTCATTTATATTAAGAAAAAATAACATTAATATTCATTGTTTACTATTGAACGGTTATAAACGCAATAGTTTACTTAGTCACTGTAGAAAGATTATGTTGACATTGATGGAGGATATGTCATCCATATTAAATGAATTTTAAAATGCAAAAGTCATTTTAATTATGACGGTTTTAACGACAAATCAAAGACGTAGACTACTGGTGTTACTAACAAGCTACACTTTTGGAAAAATTCTATTAAAATTATTTTGGTATGTCAAGTGGAAGAGAAGATGGATGATTAATGAAAAACATTATCATTAAATGATATAAATTATGAGAGAAAGTGCTTTGTAACTTCTTAAAAATGTTTTTTTTTTTTTTTTTTTTAGGCAATGTTAATTACTTTGTCCAGCGAAAGTATTCATAATATTGAAGTAATAGTTTGAAAGACTTAAAACTAATAACTTAACCAAAACAATTATTATAATACCGAAATTACATATTTCATTAGGAACTCCAATTATACAGTTATTATTATTTATGTCAAAAGTATTTTCATCGTTGACAATATGTCAACATTTTTTAAATCTAAATTTATTAAAATATAGTTAAATTTAATTAAATTAATTAATTGATAAATTGAAGATAATATTAACTATTAAATATGGATTCTTTTTATCTATCGTTATATTTCATTGTATAGTAAGAAATGATGTATTTATTTTAAACTCAAACTCAACCAAATCACCCCAATCCAAGAACTTCCAAAACAATTTACACAATTCCTAATTAGATATGGCTTTCAACGTCAAACTGATCAAATCAGGACTTTACCTCTCAAGGTCTAATTAAATTTAACTGCATTTAATGACATCCTCACGTCGATTATTTAGTTTGACTAATAAATTAAAATATAACTATATCAAAGGTACTTGAACAAAATTGATATTTATGAGTTGTTTCATAATATTTCATAGAATTTGTGTATCATAATTAATTACTTAAAGTTCACACATACATAATTTAATATTAATTCGAACGATTGTGATATAATCGAAATTGCATTAAATAAAAAGATTACGCATATAATAAATATAAATGATATAAAGATCAAGCTAATGTACACATTAGAAATAAATTCAATTGAATTTAATGTTCTAATTATCCATTTTGGAACAACTTCACCTATAGTAATAACTGGCCTCAATCAGTGATAGACGTGATCTTCAATATTCAGCATCTAAACAGGTTCAGCGATAGATGCCAATTATGTCTAACCAGACACAACTTCTTTAAGCTATTTTTCTTATCTGAACTTATCTGATTGTGTGTAGCAAAAATCTGATTGAAAATAAAATAAATTAGCAGCATTTTCTTTTTAAACAAGCCAACTATCGATAGTATTGGCAAACGAGTCAATTGAGATGGTTCGTTCAACCCAAAACTACCATGAATCTATAAGACAACTTGATGCGCCATCCATACACGCATATTTACTATAACCTTAAATTCAAATGGCCTTCTCAGAAACAACTTCATTTCTAATTTTCCATGCGAGTTGACGTGTCTTGTATCAGTATCAAGTGTTCCTTTCTCCTCGCGATTGAGCAATGTCAACACGATAAAAGCTGTCGCTGCGAGCGAACATTCGCGTTTCCTCTCCAAGCCATATCTAATGAAAACATAAATCCGCAAAAACGTTCGCGGTACAAAAATGACGTATTGGATATACCCAGTGTAGGCGGTAGCTACCTGATAACGAATAAATACGCGAGCCATTAGTCTTGAGATAAAACCGAGCGATTTATAGAACGAATTTTAAGGCTATCTACTTCAAACGCGAAACCGAGAGCTTATTTGTTCCATCAATGATAAAATTGCGCGCGCATCGAAACAAGCGGCACTTTTGATCTGATTTTCATTTGCACGTGACGGAAGTGACCATAATCCGACGTCAACATGACAGCGTCATTTTTAGTTTCTTTTTTCACTTTGTTTCTGCGAGAAACACACGTTTTAAAAAATTATCAAAAATGCAGTTTTTTCATGCCGTTTAAAAGTACCTGTCTTGTTTTCTCTGCACGTTATTTAAGATTACGCATCTTGTTATTATTGTCAACTTCACGTTTTCAATTCGCGTTATTTTTTTTTATATGAAATTATATGAATTCAGCAATAACATTTCATATTTTCAATTTCATTTGTTTTATTCTACTCGATGAATTTAGTTATTAGTTGTATTAATGAACGAATATTATTTATATTTAGTTTGTTGCATTCGAATAATAATTTTCATTTAATTGCTTTCGATACATTATTTTAATTGATGATGTGTAACATAATGCAATAACCAACGTTCCATTATTTTATGCCAATAAATAGAATTTGAAAACAAACACCTGCATAATCACTGCTACGTTGAACTTGTTTTGAACGTTTGGATTTGTTTCACTGAATGTTTTATTTTCTAATTGCCTTAATAATTTCTTTTGACAAATAATGTTCTTTATCCTTAAATTTGAAGGATGTGCAAAGCTCACTCTTATACGTTTCTTCATTTTATCTTCTTCGATTCTCCACTTTAATTAGATCATTCGGTAAACTTTGTATCGAAATGCACGTTACATCGCATAAATAATTCATATAAATTCGACTCAGTTTAACCGACATTTTAATCAACTTTATCGTCAATTTTGGGAAATAATGTAAAAGAAAATTGTTACTCTCGTTCTATTTGCTCGAGCCAAACATGCAAATCGCATATTTCGTTCCTTTTTGTGCCGAGTGAGTTGCGGGAATAACTAGTACATATATCAATTCGACTCGGAGAATCGATAACAGAGATCAATAGTATTTGCCCAGAGTGTCAGAGGAGTTTGAAGTCTTTAGAGTCGCGGAATACAGAAAGATACTTTTGGTTCGGCTTCGCGGATTCGAATCCACAAACGTAGTAAAAAGTGTCCGTAATTCGTTTCATCTTTCTGCCATATCCGTCGATCATAGTGACGGCGCAAGACCTCTTAATATGGATATTCAGTTCCCTTTGCTCGAGTCTTATCAAAGAAGAGACACCAAAAAATGATCGGCCGAAATAAAAACGCAAAAGACACGAAGCCCTAAACGCTCAAAGGGAACGATTAATATAAATACATCTTTGGACGTTTTATTTCACAGGCATTTTACTGGTACTTGAAAATGATTTGTCACTTTATGATGAAATTTAAATTTCTACACTTTTTGTAAGATGGAATTTTGTTGCATTTTATCAATATTTACTTTGCATGAAAATTGTTTTCCGTTATCGTTTACCTCAATTCATCCGAATGCAAAAAAATTTCTCATTATGTACCGCTCGAGTGCTTTTTAGACATAGCAAAAAAATTATTAGCATAAAAATGAATCCCGAACGTTTCTTGCTTATAACTTTTTTACAAATAAAACGTACAAACTGATGAAACAGCTTTTGACAAAATTCAGTCTGCGTGGGAATAACTTAATAAGTCAACTTAATGAATGGTTGAAATTCAATGAAAAATTGCGCAATGCGAAAATAGATTTTAATGTTGTCGAAACGAAGATACGAAATGAACAGTATAAATAAAATCAGGCGAGAATACTTCAGCGATTTATCATCCGCGCGAAATGTGCGTCATTAAGAGTCACGCGGTGGGAGGAAGAGGGAGGGGGATGTACGGGAGAGACCAAGAGAGAGTTTCCTATTTTTCTTCTCTATCAATTTCAGTCCTTTTTGTGCCCGAGCAAAAAAATTGTATCCTTGACTCGAGTGTATCATTTCGTGTCAACATCCTGAAAGGCCGGTGATGAATGGCAATTTTACGACGATCCAAATATGCCATTTACTCTCGCAGTCGCGTTTTAGGAAGTTTAAATGTGTCATTTATTTTCCTGCGCGATTAAAAAACGAGCAAGAAGATGATTAATGCGCACGTATTTCATTAAATGCGGCTTGACGATTGTTATTTGAAATATCGCACAACTGAGAGGGCGGAGTTAATAAGTATTAGCACGAAATTTCGAACGTCGGAGTAAGAAATAACGGTTTTTGTTTAAGGTTCGCGTAAAGAAGTCCAAGCATTTGCATCAAGTTTATGCAAATGTTGAAAAAGTATGTAATGAACGCTGTGACGTACAATTATTTATAAATTCAATATACCAACAACATTAAGATTATGTACTTATGGATTGAAAAAATCAGGAAAATAACATCCAACTAAAACTACAAAATTATAGAGGCATTTTTCACGAAATATAAAATCGTCTACAAAATTTTTTCGAGATGTCAAATTCCCATTTTTTTAATTGAATTTTAACAAGTGAACGTATAATAAAGGTTTTCTGCCTCACCAACTATTCAATTAAATTTAATGAATCGTATAATAAACAATTTATGGTTGTGAAAATTAAAGTATGATTTAGCATACGTTCAAGACTCCGGAAATTTAAATTAAAAACATGGGTTCAAAGCCGTTCGAAGAGCAATTCTTTTTTGCCTTGTAAAAACTACTTTTTTTCCATTTAATTTTTAAACATTATATTCTAAGCCTATGGGTATTGGATATAACAGATTTTGCATAATTATTGCAAATTTTCTAATTAAAATAATAATCTTTTAGTATTGATATTAAATTTATTCATTATTAATTAACTGAACATTTTTTAATAATTATTTTCATGTCATGTTCACCAAAAAAAAAAAAAAAAAAAAAATACATTGATGAAATTTCATAAGGAAAAACTGTATTTGCAAACGATATTATACATAAAAAAAGTATATTTTAGTATAATTAACAAAGTGTTCTTTTACACTCTAAAAATAACTCAATTACACGTAAATATTGATTTTTTGTATCAGATTAATAAATTTCTTAAATAAAAATACCTTGTTTTAAATAGAGAAACGTTTCTGTTCTTAAATGAAGTGTCATGTTTCTGCGTGTGTAATGTATATTTTGGTAACTTGAAATAATAGTTTAAACATGCATTAAATAATTCATTGTTTTTTATTTTATAACAAATGGTGTAATGATAACCGAAATATTAATGATGTAAACGGATTAATAAATAATAATTTATAAACGTGCATGCATCTTAATAAACTAAATATTTGTTACTTGTGTTTCAATTAAAGCGAACAGATGAATTAAATTAATGTTTATTTGTTAAACAAAGACTACATTATTTTGTTACCGATTGAACGAAATTCTCTCATGTTAGTTTGTATCTGTAACTAAAACACGTGAGAATTCCACCACAAGTGCTTATTATATACACACTGTAATATTTATACTTCAAAACTATTCATAAATGTTCCCACGTTCATTCGAAAAGCATTCATCAAAATCCATTACATGAACAATCGTAAGAAGAAACAACGTTGTCCAACATGCGTTTATTGCATTGTACTTTATGTATCATTCAATTAAAACATCATTCATGCATAACCGGGACCACTTTTCATATTAATCGTAGCAATAAGTCGTCGCGTCTTAATTATGCGCCGAGACTATCGTCTTATTATTGCTCTCAAGCGCATTATCCGCTGAGTTTCAAGAAATGCTACTAGATAAGACGCTATTATTTGTCCGCTTTCCGATCGCTGCCGTATATTGTGCACTAATGAATCGGGCTCCTCAAAAATGACGCTTATCGCGCATTCATTTGAATAATTAACTCGCGTGGTAGCGATAAATAACAATAAGTTACCGGCCTTATGGTGCCGATTTTTTCGCTAGTCGGAAATTCCAGTGACGCATCCGTTTCGCCGGACTTAATTATACGGATAAAGGACTTATTAACGCGCACGAAATTAAATACCACACTCGCTTATCGCGGCTGCTCGATTGAAGTACACTTTTTCTTGGACGGCAAATTGCCACGGAGCTCTTTGTTTTCACTTTGCGATGATTTATTAAACGGTATCAATCACACGAAAGTAAGTTGTCGGCCTTCGAGAAGACGTTCTCATTCCTTTATCGTTTTTTAATGTGTGCTTTCTTTTTTACCCATTAATATTTTTCATACACATTGCTGTTTACTTTTTTAACATTACTTTCCATCGCTCGTAAATGTACTTATTTAACTTTATTAATAATATATGCATAATGTAGATATTTTACGTCAGCGAGTGGTTGTTATTTCTCACGGTACATATATCTTCTAACAGACCAAGTATGATTTTGTACATCTTTTTTTCGTTTTATGATAATTGAAATTTCGACGTGAAATATGTTTCGTTGCTGTATTTCAGTGCTTTGTCTGAATTCACTATATTTATTTACGTAAAATATATAAATTAACAATTCATTAATGTTACAAAATAATGCATACAGTGATAAATAAATAAATTCGTTGATTACCGATGCAGAAACTTTGAAACTAAATAGAATTTTTCCTATTATATCATTAATATTTCCTTTATTAAAAACTATTTTTTGCATTCGTAATGAGCATATTAATATTACGAATAAATCATGAGTACATGCATATTTGTATGATAATTTCGTTTTATTCCAAGTCATACCAATGAGCCAAATTAAATTTTACTAAATTAGCATCTAATTTAATAAGAGAATAGCACCCAAAGTAGCAATTACGACTTATTATTTTTGCACGAAAATTGGCTTTATTGTTATTCAGTGTCTCCTTTATTAACTTAATTCATCATCTTTATTATAATTTCTCACTTAATAACGTTCTTTGATTATCTACAATTCGTTATCCTAAATTCTCGAAACTAACTAAATCATTTCCATTTCTTTGTTCTTGTACGATTAATTCAAATATCGCTCTTGAATTTCATCGCTTTATTTAGATCATCTTTTAACTCGCCTTTTATAATTCGTGAATTTTCATTGAATTAGTTTCGAACGATCATTTTCAATGAGTCATTTTATATTGTTTACATTCCTAAGATAATCATATTGTTAAGATGATTCCAATGCGAAACACGCACGTTTCCAATTCTTATTTTGTTGCTTCAATACGTTCGTTTTCATATTACCGCATTTGAATTCAAAAACAGCCACAATAAAATTTAATATGACAAAAAATGCTGAATATCCGAGCATAAAAACTATCAGTAACGTTTGACGTGAAGCAAAAACGTAAAAAAAAAAAAGCAGGCTTGAGAAAAAAGGGCAGCACGGAATAAATATCCGTGTATATAATATGCATAAGGGTGACTGAAATGAGAATTTTTTGCGCGCTTCTTCCCCTCGCGTGCGACCACCAACGAGTCACAGTTCGGCTCTCCTTTGGCCGTGGCTCCCCCTTTGCAATTCTCTCGCACTCGTCTTCGCGATAATTAGTCACGCGTTGCCTGCGCCATGGGCGTTTCTCAGCGCGACGAATTGCGGGCCTGGCAATCGTATAAATATATCCGTCGTGCTTGTAAATAGGATCGCGGATCTCCGGGCGAAACGCCGATACTATCGGGACGCGCGATCGACAAGAGAAACGGAACGAGGACGATCGGGATCGCGAGCAGTAAATCGATATCGTGATACGGCAGAATCTCGCATGTATTACGTACATTATGTACGTAGGCGAGCGAACAAACGAACGCAAAACGAACCCGACGAACACAATCGAGACTAAAAAGACGCGCAAATCTCTCGAAAAATCATTATGACTTTGATCTTGATTGGAATGCACCGAGGCGAAAGTTTATATTTAACGATTCAACATCAGAAAATAGCGATCACGTTTACGGCGCTGTGCAAATTCACGGACTTTATCTATTTGCATTTTTCGTGTGTATGTTTTATTATTTACAAACTCTTGTTTTCGTCATTTGTGCTGTACGATAATTCCAGTAACGACACTGTTATCCAATTTTTACCACATTTTACACACACATGAATATTACAGATCGTTATTTGTCCTTTTTTCTTTCATCCTCAATTAATGCAGTTATTTTTATTTCATAATTTTAATTGTATTC
>JABFOX010002878.1:0-10938 GCA_022817665.1 Axea sp. ZL-2020
GTTTCATTTTAAGTAGAATGTATCTATCGTTTGACGTAATATCTAGTTTAAAAAGGGGGTGAATCAAATGAATATCATCTGAATTTCAATTGAATTTTAATTGAACAAATTATTTCTTAGAGATTTGTCAACACAATAAATAGTTTAAATATACAGTTTTTAATTTAAATGAAATTATTAATTAATTTTTATAATTATAATCATCGATGATTTATTGTAACCAATAACACAAAATCTTTATGTTATATTATTTTGTATTAATCAGACTTAATTTTTAAACGTTGATCAGCTTTCGAAATAATTCTATGTTAATTTCGTGCTGTAAACATTTATTACCTTTATTCATTTTTGTTTTTCGTATTCACTCGTTTTCGAAAATGAAGTACTGCGAAAAATGTTCAGGTGAAAAAACACGAAATTTGCAAAGAATGTGGGAAATTACATAATAAGGAAAAAAACGAACTAGCATAATAAGAATGAGAAAATACTCTAGACTGTAATGGACAGGACATATAGGACGAACGGTACAAGAAAGATCAGCATATAGGATTTTTGCAGGGAGACTAAGTATGAGACCCTTTAGTAGACAGAGACCAAGTTGGGAGGATAACATTAAAATCGATTTTAGGGAAATCGGACGCAAAGATATACCATGGACGGAATTGGTGCGAAACCAAGAGGAACGGCGTTATTGACATATTAATTACTTTTATTATTAATATTAATTAATTTATTTTCAGACATAAATATTAAATATATTTGTGTTACAATAATTTATTTTGTAAACAATAATTTTTTAGTCATATTTAATGCAAACTTAAAAACTGTGCATTACTTGGTAACAATTGAACACTCTTTGAAGGTGCAGTATGAGTTAAAAATGTGTCTTCACTATAAGTGTAGAACTTCATTCACTGAAAACTCGTGAAGGGTGCCTCCATAGAACCTAGATAGTATCAAACTGAACGATCACTTTCAATAATAATTTTAACCCTGCTTTTCTCGGCAGTATGCAGTTTATTATTAACAGGATATATATAAAAAAGATATATATTTCCCAACACAAAAATACTGTTATTTAATTATGTGGCGTTAAATTTAATTAGAATAAATACAGGTAATACTTTAGTGATTGGTACAGCCAATTGATTTAGGTTTTTGAGCGTGTCTTTTACATCAGTTGTGGGAAAAATATTTATAAAGAAAGAAATTAATTTTTGTACACAATTCTTTTTATATTAATTTCATCGTCATAGTCATTAAACGCCCTACGCAATTAGATTAATAATTTAAATTTTTAGTGTTTTCTTAATACTTTTATAAAAAAAAAAAAAGATTTCAAACAATTTTGTGAAATATAATAACTTGGCATTTTCAAAAGATGTAATACTAATACAGTAATAAACTTGTATAAAATTTCTTCTAATATCTATATAGTGTAATAATGTCTTGAGTATTCATTAATTCTGTCACAGTTAGATGTTCACTGCTCATATTACTGGTACGAAAATGCCTTCACTGATACTTTATAGGATGCTTTAACGTTATTAGTAATCATGCAGAATATCTATAAAGGCCCTGTGTTTAGGAGCTATTAATACGTGTAAATCCACTTAATCTTTTATATGTTCATCTAATTTTATCTAAAAATAACAGTATAAACAAAACCTCGATAAATGGAATCTTTACAAAATTCATTTAGTAAACCTGGAATACCCCTTGATAATTTGTTAAAAAGTACATTTTCTTCATTAAATTTTCGTCATCAAATTCATTGTAAAATGTATAAGTTTTATTTAAAATATATAATTATTGTTGAATCATTCATATAATTATAGTAAATATGATATAATAGTTTTAACATTTAAAGCAGACAGCACTGCAATAAAATCTCAATTAAATTATTCACGGAGGGCAAAAATGTGACACCGCAGCTTGAAAACGGAATGACACGTTCATTATGGGACAACAGTTTGTACATTAATATTAATTAATTTGTTATTTAATTTTGCGCCAAAATATTTAATTGTATATTTACTTAATATTTAACTAACACATAACACAATCCTACAACGAAATATCACTTTACAACAAAATCACTACCATACGTCCCATCCAATAGTTCCGTTCTTAAAAAGCCCAGAAACCTTAATCCCATCTGAATCATCGGCACCAATCGTGCCACTTCCTACACGCAGCAATGCGAGCAACTTCTAAATGCATCAAACTAATACAGAACAATATCAACGAAGTTAAAATGTGTCATTGAAACGATTTAACTGAATGCGATGGCATCTAATTGCAGAGAAAGTGGTTAATAGCAACGGTTGAGTGAGACGATTTAATGGGAGTCGCGGACTGGCCAAGAGCCGCGGAGTTCGGTAGGATCAGGAGCGCGGGAATGCTCGCCTGTGACCAGCCCGGGCGCTAATTAGCGCCGATAAAATTAACAGTTAATATACGCGTGTATATACGGAATGGGGGTAGTTTGATTGGGCCAATTCGAGGCAATTCCTGGCGATTGCTGGTTTCATTGAGCTTACGCTTAAGAGCTCAGTGCCATACAGCCGGTCAACGGACATGGATCTCTTTAACGTCGTGGCTACCTTTGCTAAATCTTCGATAATCAATCAATCATTCGTCATCGATTGCCGAAGGGTTTTCCGAAAAATCGTCCAATTATTCTGAGGGGTAACGGTGCCAATTCAAAGTCCAGCGACCTTGAAACACTTGTGACCTGGATGACGCTCAAACGCGAAATGCTTGTAAAATTTTGCAAACGCGATTATCAAGTGCTCACGAAACTATGGTGCTGATATTACGAAGTTGCTATTTGTGTAACGTTGTTTGAATTTTTGTCTTACTCGAGTGTAAATTATAGTGCCACCCTTCTGATAACAATTTTTGTGAAGTGAAATTACGTGGGAAGATGTGCAGTGTCGAGAGGTTCGAGTGTGCGAGGAGAGTTCTATGTGTGTGACCTTCTCCAGTGCGTTCCAGTGCATATGACTTCACCGTTTTTAATGACCCGACGCAGAAGTTGGAGGGACGATTCTTTATTGCTTTGAGAAAATTTAAAATTGTTCCTTCATTTGAACTGGAAATTTTTAGTTAGAAGATGATAGAAAGTGATATGCGACCTGGTTTATGGTACCTGACACCACTTGTCAGATTTCAACCGTGAATAAACAATTGTAGAAAATTGTACTTTATTCTATAGTTGTTCGAGGTACTTTAGTTTGTAATGTAAAATACATCAGTAAAAATGGACTAATCACTACGTTCAAATTTGTAACTTGAACATTACTTTATGAACATCATATATCAGGAATAAATTCCCATAGGAAGAAATAATTTATTTGAAGTAGTGAGAACATAAATTTAAAATCACTGATTAATAAAACATGTTAGAAGTTTTTAAAAAATAATAGATTAATGATGAAACTGAATAGTTTACTTATTGAAAAACAAAGCAATTATAGTTACTTGTGTGACGTTATTGGAGTTTTTTGATATATTCATCAATTCGTGTTGTCCAATAGATTCCATTGTTTTAACCATTATTATTTTTTTTTTTATAAATGTTTAAAACAAATTTATTGCATTACATATTGAAATTCATAAAATAATTTAAGTTGTAGACACATTTATTCATTGGTTTTAAATTAGGTTTTTAATTTATCTCAAAAACAATACTAAAATAAAAACTATATAAAATAATATCTTTAGATAAAAATGCATCATTATTCGTAATGCGAAATGTTTCGGTTGGTATAGAAGTATACGTTTTTTTTATTTATTTGTTATTTAGAAAACTTCAATGTCGGTAAAGTTTCGATAGATATCTTACAATATAAATCACTATTTATGGATTTATACATTAATTATTAATCAACTTTAACATGTAAACATTATACCATGTCATTAACTTTGGATGTGTAAACATATTTTTAAATTTTGTATTGCTATTACTTAAAGAAACCATGTTATCGTAAATGAAATTTATATAGTTAAAATTAATAAATAAATATGATTAATCACATTGAATGTCTTTGTTTATTTCCAATTCAATTTCTTACAATAATTTGAAACAATATTTACTGTCCTATTAAAAATGAAATTTTTATAAAAATACGGTGTAACTTTCATATCAATAAATTATACATTTTTTTAAATACTTTAATCACGCTTTCTCTGAAAGTTTATTTATAATAATTTATTTCAGATTTGTTTATATTTTATTATTTAATTCAATAGGAAAGTTAAAAGACTATATGAAATTATATGATACCAAAAATTATCTCCAATTGTCTAGTTAGTTTAACAACAAAAAATTCCTCGTTATTAATAAATATAATTCAATAAACTTTTATTTATTAAGATCAATATTCTGAAGTTTTCCTGAATTCATAATCTAAATTTCATTACAAAAGATAAAAGATTATCAATTAAAATAAAACTACATTGTGAAAAGTTTAATTATAAATAGATGTTAATATTAAAATGCTAGAAGCAATCATTTTAATCGGGGTTTCTGTTATATAACAGCTCTATTTATTAATGTTTATAATTGACTGTTCTAATATTAAACGATTACTTTAATATTTTCTTTGAGACTTAATGAATTCAATAAAATATTATAAAACATTTTCTACACTGATGTGAAAAATATTTTTTAACAAAACTTTTCGTTTTATTTTTAAAACAATGCAGTATCAGAATAATGCAATATTCTAATGATATATATTTCGCGAAATGAAACGGTAAAAAAACATTTTCCTTATATATATGAAAAGTAATTATTTTTATTTATTCGTATAAACATTAATTCACACATGTGTAACTGAATTAAATTAAGTAAATTAAATAGTGCAAAATATGTAATCTTACTAGAAGGAAGAAACCTTTCTTTGGAGGATAAAATTTCCTGCAATTAAATTGTTATTTTAACAAAATAATTAATTCTTATAAAATACTTTAACATTTTTCATAATGTACACAGAAAACTTCCTTTACACAAAATATTAATTTATTGTGCATACTATAATTTTTCATTAGTTCCTTAAGTATGCATAAATTTGAGTGGAATTGAACAACTGTCTTTTTAATTAGAAGTCTGATGTATTTTTTACCATGCGATTATCAAGTCTTCTTCAAAAATTAATATTATTAAGAGTTTGTAAGTATAAAAGAAATACTTATTTTTGAATACATGTTCTTGATGGAAGTCATCTTTCAATAAGTTTGTCGAAGTGGTAAGAACTCTAGACTTTATCTAGAACATCAGAAGAATACATACTACCAATTTTTGTTTCGTAACAAAACGTTTCTTTTTCTTCAGATATTAAAAAAGTATTTCTAAAATGTTAAAATAATATCTCAAAGAAATTATTTTAATATTATACTGATATAAATATTAAATCTATCATTTGAATAATGCCCCTAAACGTACTAGGATTAATTTTCTGTTAGGACTATAATACAGATAAAAAAATTCAAGTTTGTTGTTGTTGTTTTCAACACTGAAAATTATACGTCCAATATTATTCTGTAATTTTTACATTGAGTTCAAACTACCATATTATATTATTATTTTTTAATATGCAATATTTGTTAATTTTTGAACTATTTATATCAATTTTGAATACAAAAGATACTTTTTGAACTTCAACTACATAGTAAACACGTTATATATATTTATATTAAAGTAATTAAATATTGTAATAAATAATTTGTTAATGAAAATATTAATGAAACAAAAACTTATAAAATGTCATATTCTCGATAGAACAATGGTAAAACAAACTATACTTGGTTATTAAGAAGATTAATATTACATACTTTGTTATGTTCAGCTAATATTCATCTATTAAACGTATATTACATCTTACACGTATGGTACCTTGCTATATATCTGTTTTTTATACTGATCTGAATAATATATATGAATAATACTATCTTAAGCAATTTAACATAGTATTATTAGACTTTTTAATGTTTCTTCTCCAGATTTATTTATTATATTTTTGAATGATTATAATATGTTAGAATTATAAAACTATTTTTAGATATATCTAAATCACTATTAATTTTATGAATTTAATTATTTTTTATATTCAAAATTTAATATAAGTAAATTAATTATTAATGTGGTCAAATGCGTAATTACTGCAATTTATGTATAAAGCTGAATAGTTTTTAATTCAATTACATTTTTATGATAAAAAGTTTTAAATTTATTGTTTATAAGAGATATAATTTTGAAATATATGCACATAAAATTAATAAAAATTATATCAATCGATGCATCACAATTCACAAATCACAATTAGTATTTAATTAATTATAATATTTTAACTTTTATTCTTTTTTTGTCAATTCATATTTAGCTCGCGTATAATACATTTTAATAAATTAACAACTTTAAGCAAACGATAAGGATTCCAAAGTTATCATTTTTTAATATTTTACTTTAAAGTACTTTATGGAACAAAATAATCGTTAAAACAATTGCACAAATGTACATGAAATATTATTTCATGTCACAAGAATCATTATGCATAAAAAGAGTCTTGTAATAAATAAATAAATAAATAAATAAATAAATAAATAAATAAATAAATAAATAAATAAAACTGATATTTTCAATCGACATCGTCAAACAAGTCTTCCTTCTAGAATGAACATTTAGTAACGAGATATACAATAGTTTATACCCCAGACAAAAACTTGTCCCTTCCTGCCTGTTATCGTCCTACGTTAAACCTCTAACGAGCAATTTTTTCCCCAATGGAACACCCATTCAGCAACACAATCCCATCGGTCTAAAGCGCGTAGACCCATCATGATTGTGTTTCACATTCCGCAAAGCTTTCCCATCTTTGTCGCCCGTACCACGCTACCATCCGTCCGTCCCAATTGCATCCACAATCCAACCACACGACGCGCCGCAGTTTTACCGGCACATAAAATCGTCGGAGGCCGGACCAAAGCCCGCATATCGCTGGCCTTTCGAGCGCTGATGTTCCTCGAGGAAGATGCTCGATTGGTCCCGAACGACGAGTGGCGGGGGACTTAGACGCGGCTACTCGTTAAAATATAAGCCTGTGTGAGTGTTGAGTGATTAGCTCAGTCCTCGGATCATCAGACGAGTGTCCATTGGGGATCAGTCGCGCAGCAAGGTCCGCCACATCTAGTTCACTTCGTTAACTTCGCTTAAAACTAATCAAAATTAATCATAACCGGCAACAATTGATCGCAATTGGTTGAGATTCCATTACGCGCGGTTCGCGGCAATCGTTCTCGTTTTTGCATAATTGCTTAAGTGATAAGCGGCGCCTACCAAAAACGTGGAGCATTAGCGACAGGCCGCTTCCAGGATTGCTGATTTTACACGCGAATCTTCCTGCTCTTTAAGACCAGAACAGAAATTACATGTGATCATTTAGATGATTGATGAAGGCATCAAAAGTTGATGCACCTTGGTTGACCTCTGCCTGCTACTTGTTGATTGAGATGAGTGACTGAAGACATTATTTTACAACTCATTAACAACCCAATCCATTGGAATTCCACCTTGCTAAATGACCACCCGTACATTCTCGGATTTGAGTGATTTTGTCAAAATAAAAGCGTTCAAATTTGAAACTGTTTAAAGTTCATCCACTTGAATTGAACAGTATTTCAAAAGAGTCATCTTTGTGCTTATTAAAAGCCACATCGTTCTTAAATAGCTTTCTTTAAACTTGAAGCTTTAAACCGTGTGCCTTACGTGATCTACAAAGTTTTATTACTGTTTCATAAAGAAAATTCTAAAAACGGTTTAGATTTTGCAAGTGCCTATAAGTTCTTCCTAGATGTCGAAACGTGATCTTTGGAAGTTTGTAAATCAATTTTAACATCCGTTTCTCTTCCATCTTGCGATTCTCTTATCTACCTCCGAAAAATCGAAACATGTGCCTTGGGTAACTTTTGTAAGAAATTGTCATACTTGGACAACGCTGACATTGGGAACGCAACTCTCTTTTGAGAGTTATTATCAGCTCTTGAATTTAAATTTCAAATACCATTTTGGCTTACGCGTCTAACTGGACGATGGACGGTGGTCCCTTCGACGATCCAATTTTTTCGGATTTTGGCGGCCGAAGTGGTACCGGGGTCCATAGCATTCAAGTGATGCTTGGTTTGCACGGAGGGCACCACGGTGGAGAGTTGATGCCTGCCGCCGGTGCGCATCTTCATAAGTTGGATTCATCAAACAGCCCGCCGCATCATCAAACTTCTCATCACCATATGCCGCCTCAACAGCAGCAACAGCAACAACCTCAAAAGGAGCTGAAGGAATTAGAACTCGCTGGAATGTACGCACCTCTTCCACCGACGCAGGACGTCACAACGTCGACTTCAACTTCGGTTACAGCTACTTCGACCACGCTGCAACAGGGTCTTCAACTGGGGAATTCACTTAAGAGGAAGACGAGTGATCCAATGAACCAGTTGGCTCCAGGTTTGTTTTCGTTTATTTCCAATTCTTTATCAGTTTCGTCAAAATAATCAACCTTGTTGATGATTTCATCGCAATATAATTATTTATTTCATGAGACATTTTTGTACCCGTTTAATTTATTTTACCTGTTGCTTTGTATTTACTTTGTTTTACATAGTGTTGTATGTTATTTCCCTGAATTAAACAATTGATTATTATTTTAATTTAAAGGCACATAATTATAAGGCTAATTTCTTATAATAATTCTTTATCTCTTACATTTCAAATTACCAGTAATAAAATGTGACATAGCAAATAATAAATAAATATATCTGAATTGTTTAATTTTTCAAATGATCAATAAGTTGTCAATTTTGGAGTTTAAATAAGATCTATATTTGGACTCTGGAAAGAATTATTCTCTGATCTATGACATTTTGAATCAGTTAGCTCATGTGAGATTCAATACGCACAGTAGTCTTAAATTCTAATCGTAAACAGTCAAGCCGTTAGTATAAATCAATGGGACTGGTACCAAAATTATTTACATTCATAAGTGACTGAGTGTATATAGTCGGGAAAATCATAATCACGCAACCTGACTAAAGCTGCCACACCCGCAACATATTTGAATCAAATCATGAGAACAAGTGTACCAGATCGGGTTCATATCGAACCTGTGCAAGTGTTTGGCACAGAATTTTAAATGGGATAATGTGAGTTAAACCGTCATTCTTTTTAAACCCTAAATGTGAACCTAATTTTAATTCCAAAGGTGCTACTACTAAACCTCATCTTAGATCAACCTAATTTGAACCTGACCATGTTCCAATCATCTCACTTGAAGGAATTTTTTTCACTTGAGAAATACATAAATTTTAATGAACTGGTTTGAAATAATAGAACACGTGTCTTGTTATTTATATTTTTCTTAGATGTTCGTTATGAACATTACTACACAATCCATATTATTTATAAACTATTCAAGTACGTACCATTGTTTCTTTTTATACAAATATTTCCCAATAGAACAAAACGTTCTGAATGCATTTTAAGAACAGAATTTAAAAAGGTTTGAAAAACGTTATAAGGTTTCTATAACATTTTAAGAACTTTGCACCTCCCATTTAGTTGAAGTTAAATATAATTTGCAAATACAACTAAATTCTAGTTTATATAATTATAGGAAGACATACAGTACAATTTATATGGTAAAATTTGCAAACTTATTCTATTTATTTCTTGGGTTTATACATTTACTACCCGATTATCGAAACGACTAAAAGCTCAAATTAAAATGATATTTTTAAGAACGTTGCTTAAAACAAATAACAATAATGTATTTTACAAATATTATATCATTAAGATATATTATACACGTTAGGGAAATAATGAGTGCAATTCATCTTACTACAATTTTCTCAATGCACGCCAAAATTATTTCAATAACACTAGCATTTTACACTTTCTCAAAATACTGTTTTACACAGAGGATAATATACTATTTAATTAGGATATAGTATATTAGACCATTTAAGCATTTCGAGGACAAGTCTTTTATTTTTCGAAGTTTTACAATAGACTGCAAGAAATGCTTAGACACAATATTATTAATAAAATAATTAAAAAAATAATATATTAATAAAATAATATTGTGTAACAGATGCAGACAAAAAAGAAAATAAGTTATAAAACAAACTTAAATAAATGAATGGAAAATTATTTATTTTAAATATGACTATAAAGGTTTTCAAGGTCTATACATTTTATTTCATTATATAAATGTTAAATAGTTATATCTATTGTTTAAATTTATTCCAAAAGTGTACTTTGTAAAAAAGAGTATAATTCGGTTCCAAATTTTGCAACATTGTATGTAATTTTGCCTATAGGTATGTAAAATTAAAATGTAACACATACAAAATTTCATTCTTTGTATAAAAATGTAAAAATTAGTGATAATATAATTTGCAACCAGATTAACTTTTTACAAGATAAGATATAGATAAGATATTTATGGATAGTTTACTGAAAATATGAGTAAACCCCAATATAACTGCTGCTAAAGTGCAGACATTTGCTATTGTGCGTATATTTACAACAGTTTTAAAGAACAGTTCTATAAAAAAAAGAGCCAGCATTAAAAGTGATTGAATTTCATTTAGAATTATGGAAATATTATGAAATTTTCACTTAGCAGGAATGAAAAATATGTACAGTTTTATTCTATAACTCATTCCACAAAACTCATGCTATTTTTATCGTTATGATACACATCATTAGTATTATTAATAATAAAAATATAATACTGCACTATTTACTAACACATTATTTTATTAAACAAGAGCTTCAAACGTACCACAAAACTCCGTTCATTAATAAATTATTAATGTTTTAACAAAAAAAACATTATAATAAAATTAATACAAATTTATTGAAATAAAATGGTCTTA